>OZ029916.1:9596106-9866106 GCA_964023275.1 Norana najaformis | reverse complement strand
AATTCATGGAAAAATCTCGTCAATCGATTTTTACGCTCATGTCATGGAGTTTGCCCAAATGCCTTATTCGATCTTCTTCTCCTCACCCCTCATCCTTCTCTCCTCCCATCGTTCCTTTTTCCTTCCTCCATTCCTTTCCTACAAGCATTGTCCTCCTTTTCTTGGCGTTCCGTCATTCCTTCTCTCTTTCTCATCGCATTCTGTTGAAAAGCGGATGGCATAACGCTATTTCTCAGAATCTACTTCCTTTCGAACTTACATTTAACCGCTAGGATTAATAAGGTAAGGTATAGGAAGGTATTCGCTCCTCGACTGCACACTTTTAAACAATAATGGTCGTCAGATTCATTGTCCTGGTGCCTGAAAGATAATTCGATTGAAGAGCAAATAAAACGACAGCTTCGAACAATTGAACACCCTATTAGTGCGGGTGAATGTAGGTATAATGGTACTGCTGACATGGCTTCACAACGAACTGTCCATTAAAGAATCCGCACCGAGATTCGAAGCCCAGACTCGGAGGTTTAGGGCAAACTTCTTCACAATCTATCAACTACACACAGGGCTGAATATAAAATTAACCCATTACATCGGATGACTTTAATTACTTTACAGTATGTCGCGTTGTCTAATCTGTTCACTACGGCGGTGTTTCTTTCGGTTCCACTTTGTTTCTGTTTGTTCCCATCGGAGTCGTGACTTCTTTGCAGACCGTAGGACGATCTTTTGAGATGCAATCACCCTATCCGCCTCAGCTGACGAGTGCATTGAGATGAAGCCCGACTGAGATAGCAGCCCAACGTCTTAGTCATTACCTGCTGTTGCTATTTAAGTCGCCGGTCAATATTAGAACAATCCTCTGCGTTTCAGGACAAATAAAGCCAAGAAAAATGAAGCCAAGAGTCTGCTCGGCTTTGGTCCACATCCTGAACGCTCTTTATGACGAAGCCACATCTTGGAAGGCAATCCTCTTTAGGTCGGCCAACCTGTCATCGGGTTGCCGTCTTTTTTCAATCCTTACATTTGCCCGATCTGGGGAGCATTCTGAAAGCCCCGTTTTATTCAGTCCCTTTCTACCGAATCACTGGTGACATCTTCGTCAAGATTAAAATGAGTTGAGTCTTTTTGCTCAGTCTCTGTGGTTCGAATCTCGGTCTGTCTAATGAAATTGTCAATTCGATATCTCCCACCCTCAAATGACGAACACAGCTCAGTATATCAGTCAGGTTCGCCAGGCCACTGATTAAGTAAACCAGACAGCTGGTCTCTAATGTTAGGAGTATGTGAATGTAAGAGATATCGAGATTTTAAAAATGTTTGAATGTAAGAGATATTTGAATGTTACGAATGTTTGCTTGTAAGAGATTTTAAGAAGTTAGGAGTGACTTACTGTAAGAGATATCAGGATGTTACGATATTTTAATGTAAGAGGTATTGAAATTCTATGAATGTTTAAATGTGAGAGATATCGGGATTTTAGAAATGCTTGAACAAATGCACTGAATATATCGCTAATCAAACGATGCCAGATTTACTTTGACTCGTCTATATGTAGGACGCAGCGTCGCCGTTCTACATCTAAAGCAGCGCATGGTGTGGCAGCCCTTATTCAACCACACTTTCTATGTCGGTATCTTATGATGCAGCTTTGACGATGCTTTTTTACTTTGCACTATCTAAAAGGGATATTATTGCTATCGTGCGAAAGACCGCTTCCCCAGGCCTTTCTCGCGTAAGAAAACCATTAATCTGATTGCTCTCAAACTTAGGCTATTGGCCTAAATCGACAGCCTGAGCCGCTTTGATCGAGCATCGGCAATTATTGGACAGTGGTGGAAGGCTTGAACAGAAATACGGACTTATTTATTAATACAATTAATAGAAACAAATCAGTAAAATATTCGAAATAAGTTAAAACTAATCAAACAACTTAAATAGACTATTATATAATTCGAGTATTGTTTAAAGAAAATTATTATTAAATCTGAACTAAGACTAGCTTTTCTGGCCGGTACTCTACAATGCATTAATCGTAACATGTTAAATCACAATGAGGCTGTTCCATCGTCCATCTACACTGAATGTGCGTCGTTCTGGACACTAACGTATGTGTGTATGCACTTAGCCACGGCTGTTGATGGCCAACGCTATGAAAATTCTGCTAGTAGGCAGGGAAGGCCCCCTGCACAGAACTAATGGCGAAGAAGCCAAGGAAGAGGGCAAAGCCTATGAACACTGAATACACAGTCTAATAAAACACCACCATGCCTTGAGTTTACAGACTCTATACATTCTGCAGAATAATTCTACAGTGGGACACGGTGGTGTAGTGGTATGGTCTGTGCCTCGTAAACGGAGGGTCGCGGGTTCGAATCTGCCTCAAGCCTTAGTGACCTTGGACAAGTTGCTCACCCACAATTGTCTGGGAGGAAGTCAACTGGAAACCACCTCATTCATCTCATCCCCGGGTGGTATAAAGCGAGCGGATCTGTCTTCGGGCAGAGAACTCATCATCATCATCGTCGTCATCGTCGTCGTCATCATCATTACTATACAGTACCCCTTGGCGGCGGTGTATTTCTCATAGGCCAACTTTAATGTGCCAGCGCATAACAATGGAGTATTTACAATTGTAATTTTTAACAAGCCACTTGTCTACTGTTGCAGTAAGCCTGATAACACTGAATCACAACGATTTTGCTACTGAAAGTAATGCATGTGCCTTATATTGATTCAAATGTGCTGATTCCAAATATGAAGCCAGAATCTGCCCAGCACGTCTAGATTTTAAGTTATGCATGCATTCAAGTAATGACGTAAGGACTCGTTTTCGGTTATGTCTGTACATTCTGTTGTATGTGTCTCCACGATTGCTGCCAGTGATACTTGCATGCCTGCAAGTGTTGCCTGAAATTTTCCTGACAGCAAGCCTGCAGCAGCCGCTAGACATGATTGGGCATGTCAGCGAACTGACGTCAGCATCAATACCAGTATATAAGGCGAGATTGCTTAGAACGAAGGTGAAGTTTTCTTATATAACTGTAGCTAGTGTGTGAGATTTAATTTTGAAATGAACAGGCGAGGTTGTGTTAACCATCCAGACAATTTTTGCTATGTTTGTGGTGAATATACTCTTTGTGACCAGCGCAAGAAGTTAACTAAGAGAGTGCTGATTGCTTACAAGTATTATTTTGGATGTCAAATCGGAGACCAGGATAAGCTAGAGACAAAATTTCGAAATGTATGCTTTCATCTGAGTAACATACATATATTTATATTACATTTTAAAACATATTTTAATTTCAAGTTATAAAAGAATAACATTTTGTTTCTTGTTATGAATACTCTGAGTTTGCATAATTACACAGTTATAAGGAAATACTAGTTCTGTAAAGAGTTTGCATAATTATTAGCATGTATGCTGCATATCTTAAGATCCTGACGTGCTACACAAAATCTGACTTCAGATTTGGAATCAGCAGATTCGATTTAGTGTAGTACACATAACATATGCCTAGTAGCAGGCGAAAAAATTTTTCGTGTGATCCAGTGTAAGAGAGGATGTCCTAGTAATTACAGTATGTTAAGGGTGGAACTTGTTGTTTTGGAAGTAGAAGTAGTCTATGAATTGATATCGCTACTCTTTCAGTAGCTATTATCTATTATAAATATTTATCTTGTTTTCATTATGCTAAGGAAAATGTTACAAACCACATAAAATTAAAACTTATTAGATTTATGGATGGGACATTTTAAAGACATTCCAATAGTTACAAGCAGAAAAAACGCCAGACAAAATTGCAATATCTGTTTGTATGAAGACCCTTAATATAGCGTCCTTAAAGTTCCTCCCAAATGCGCTATTGAAGTATAACTCAATCTTTCGCTCCATTAATTGCATCAATTATGCATCTTGACGTTTTCACTGCATTTTGACTGCATTTTGACGTTCAAAAAACAGTAGACTTACTAAGTTTGTGATCCCACACGTAGAAGGTAGTTCATCGATTTGCTTACTCCATAAACATATTTCGTGACCCGGGAAGAAGTAGAACATCTTCACCCAACTACAGGCCATCCTAATGCGTAACATGTTGAGTTGGTTGTCTGGCTTAGTTACATCATTCGAGACTCGATAGGATACAATGAACGTATAACAGCAGTCGTTCGCTCATGGCCGGAAATTGCTTTCCATTATAAATTATTTCGTCATGCAGGGATAATTTATTCAATATAACGGGAATGCGCGCTCAGCTGCTGTTCTCTCGGCAAAATTCCATGCTAATGAGTTACGGTATGTCACTAAGATGTGACGTAATGAAGTAGGCCGGAGAACTTGGCTGAGGTTCAAGACAAGAGTAAATTCCACTGATTAATCAGGATCCGTCTAAGAGATATCAAAACACCGTCTGTCTTAGGTTGCGGAATTCTGATTAGTCCACTTATTCAGGAATCAATTTAAATGCATATTGAAAGTAGCCTAGAAAGATAAAGCACTAGGCAACAAGTAAGTGTAAGCATTAAGTCTCTGGCTTAAAATATAACAATATACATCTGTATAACGCAAATACATAATGTATGGAATCAGTCTATGGTATTAAGTAATTGTGTGTGAGCTAGTTGCTCAAAGTTTATACGGTCGACAGAAAGGCTAGAACCTGCACCCAATAAGCTGCAAGTCCACTGCTCATGCACTGGATACAATCAATGCAATATTTAATCCTGTAATACTTGACGCCCAAATAACTCCGATACTTAAAACTATCAATCCTTCGACTATGAGAGATTCCATTTGGGCGCTATATAAATGCTCATCTGCATACTTAAGCATTCATACATACATGCATACACTCGTGTTTGTATGTATAAATCCATACACAGTATGTACATACATTCATGCATGCAAACATGCATACATACATACATACATACATACATACATCTCTAGAGTCTTTCTTGACGCAAAGGAGATTTGCCATACAGTTATAATTATGAGTAGGATAACAATGCATGGGAATTTGAAAGATCAGCCTCTTGGTCATCAGAGCGCTTGCGACGCCTAAAGTAGCGATCCAATTTAGCTTAGGAGGGAAATTAAAGTTTGTTCTGCAGTTTAAGACCTTCACTAATATCAACTGAATGGCAAATACTGACCTCTTGCCATTTCTGTCTCGGCTAATCGAAACCTACAAATTGCTGGAAGCACGTCTGTTGAGTTTATCCTCTAAGGGGCGCTTTATAAATCTCAAATTACAATTACAATTGCTGGAACCGGTATTTCGAAAAACCAAGTGGTGCAACTTTATAAGCGCTGGGTTTGTCTCATTATATTTCATAATTTACCCAGCAAAACGAACACGATTTTAGTCATGTATGAATGTTCTTCCCCCTGATGGCTACTATGCAGCTTCCCGTCCAAAATAACAGATGCAAACCTCGCTCAATTGCAAATGGAGCTGGCTTTACACCCGACAAGTGGAGACCCCATATCTCACAATGGGGCTCAGAGGAGATGCTCATTTCCTTCCCTTAAGCCCTCGAACTGTCAGTCGACAATGGAAAGGTCCAGGACACGGGAATAGTGCATCGCAAGACCTGCCGTTTACTTCCCAGCTCGAAGTTATACCAAATTATGCTGCTTGGCGACATCACGCTGAGTAGACTCCGTGCGGGTACCCAAGGATTCTTCAGTTGTAACGTAGCTTTAATGTTGCTACCCCTCAAGAACCTGTCCACAACTGGTCGATAGATGGATATCAGTCAGGCAAGGTGGTTTTAGAGTTCGTGAGATAAAAGGGCCATGACACAGAGAGTAATTTCAACAGATTATTTCGACGAATTATAGGAGTACTATATTTTACTATGTAGATATCACCTATCTCACTCCATGCAGTATGCTGTAAAGCTTACTCAACATTCGAGAACTTTTTAACTGACATTTCATGCTAAATAGAATTCTGACTGAGTTTATTACTTCAGCCGCAACTCCTTTTTTGTGATCTTACCGATACTCCAAATAATATAAATCAAAATAGTGTTAGACATCGATGTCATCATATATTATTCTAAACGACACTATCAAATTGCATTGCTTTGTAATGACTTTACTCTTGGACTTTAAACAATTTTGGCATGTACTTCAAATAGCAGAAACAATGCCATATGATAACAAAAACTGTTATAAGCTGATAATATTGCATCACTTTCCCTCTCATTGTCCTATTTTACTGCTTTGTATGCAGTGTTGCAGGCCAAAAGAGAGCGATTCATCTAGCAACAGACCACAAAATGCAAGTTATGTATGTGAATGTTTTTATGCATGTGACTATTGCTTCAGACTTCTAAAGTGCATCCTGATCAAACGAATGAGTCAATTTCTATGTAGCTTTTTCACAATAAACAATTGCAATTTGTATGTACTACTTTTTAACCAAGATGACATGGGTAGACAACATCAAGTCGTGGACTGAATTATCGTTCGACCAGTTATTAGAAGAGACGAAGGACAGAAGCAGATGGCACAAAATTGTCCGTGGTGCAGGCAGTCATCGCTCGAGGACGGTTCAAGACAAGACAAGACAAGTTTTTATCGTTTGTCTGTCTTGCAATACACCTTTGCGATCTGTTTAGTACTGATTTCTACTTTCTATGCGCATTTGTTTAAGAATACACTATCAGGGGGTACCACTTTTATTCCCATAAACTTGCCACTGTTGGAATGGGTAAAAAATATTCATTTTGTCTGACGATATTTATCGTCGACATCCATAAGATCTGTCGGTCCCCCACTTTCTTTAAATGACCCTAATATCTTTCTGGTGGATTGAACGCCGCCAGCGATAGCCAGGCCCATTGGCCAAGGCTGCCGCATCGATTTGTCCTCTGGAAACACCTGTCACATCGTACCGCAGAACCGCATTTAAGACGTCCCTGTTCATCGCCGTCCATGAATAATTCGACGGACGCCCCCGGCGCATAGCCGGCCGGCAGCGCAGCTACTCGGTCGGTGGGCGGCCGGGGACTTGGCGGATGACGGCGTTTAAGTAAGTTCCGCGAAATGAACGTCATGTGGACGGGAAGAGAACTCGCCAGGACGACGACGGGCGAATTGCTTGAACAACTGAGCCGTCGACGACAACGACGGTTCGGGGCTTAGTCGACGAAGGAAGACCCGCCCGCTCGGTCTACTGTCCGCTCCGTCGAAGGCCTCGCGGATGGCCGGCCGGGCGGACGGACGAGCCGAGGAAGAGCAAATTGTCTAGCGGTGGAAAGGCAGAGCGAGCGGTCGGTGGGTCGGACGGCGACCGATAAGGTCAGAATGACGTTTGCTGGTGATTTCTCGCAGGAGAAATACATTTCTTTGCGGTCCTGGCAACAGATAGAGGCCACTTGAAGTCGAATCGTAATGATAATTGAGTGGGTTCTATATAGGCATATATGAATATATATACGTGTATATATATATATATGTATGTATGTATATCTTATATCGTATACAGGCATACATATAAAGCGAGAGGATACAGATATGTCAAAAAACGTAGAATTTATTGGCGAAAGAGGATTGAGATGCATCGTCTATAAACATGTAATTCCTGTTTCTGAGACGTGCTCCGGAATTATATTCTCCTATGCGTGTTATTACATATATGTGAAAGACAAACATACACGCACACATACAAACACGCAAACTACCGATAATCATACGCCTGTATATAAGACAGCGTAATTGCAATTCGTGCATTATGTGCCGAGATTTATCTTAGAATGACCGCCCAGTATTACCATCAGTTTCCAGATGTTTCATGCTTTTGCAGCAGCTAAGACTCGTAAAAGTCAATTGGTTTCGATATTTTGCCTAAATTCATGCTACTAGTGGATAGTTTTGCTTATGCATAATTGCATATACGCCTTTCTTATATGGATAACATCGCAAGTTGATTGGATTCTGCGGTCATAATATTAATGTTTCTCGGCTCAAAATTTGTTTCTTGAAACTTTTAATAATCCCTAAACCCTATCTCTTGTTGCAGTGTATGTATATTTTATAATAATTTCTAACTTTCAAGACTGTGATATTGTCCTAAGTAAATGATTCGAGAAATCTGACTCCTTTACTTTCCCTTCTCTTCCCTTCTTTTTCGTTTTCTTTCTTTCCCTTTCTTTCCCTTTCCTTTCTTTCGATTTCCTCTCTTTTCCTTCCTTTTCTTTTTTATCTACCCTTTCCTTCCATGCTTCTTCTTCTTCTTCTTCTTCTTCTTCTGCTTTCTTGTTCCTACTTCTTCTTCGTCTTCTGCTTTCTTCTTTCTATTTCTTCTTCTTCTTCTTCTGTTTTCTTCTTTCTATTTCTTCTTCTTCTTCTTTCTTCTTCCTACTTCTTCTTCCTACTTCTTCTTCTTCTTCTTCTACTTCTTCTACTACTACTTCTGCTTTTTTCTTCCTTCTTCTTCTTTCTTCTTCTTCTTTCTTCTTCTTCTTTCTTCTTCTTCTTTCTTCTTCTTCTTTCTTCTTCTTCTTTCTTTCTTCATTCTTCATCTGTCTTCTTTTTATTTCTCCTCCTCTTCTTTTACTTGTGCTTTTAGCTTTATTACCGTCTGCTTCTCTGTCACACAATGCACTTTCTTTGCCTGTGCACTCAGTTCAGCAACATATTTGTCAGGCTTTGGTGTTTCGTCGGCGCATTCTTACTTCAGGCAATGTCCTCTTCCGGAGTTAGCTGACACGATGTATTCAGTCGAGTTCGTTGGTTTTTTCTTTATGATGTTCATCAGTGCTCAATTCTTCTGGACCAACCACGCATGCTCTGACTGACGGAAACCGATTCTTTGGCGGAAACATGATGCCGCCTGCGAAGTCCTTGACTGCAAATCGAATCTGGACCGCTTCCAGTTTCATGACGCGTAACCAGAATCCGTTATGAGTCGTGACACGACCCAGAACAGCCCCAACATGACCGATATTAATAGCATCATCCGTGTTGACTTGTATATTCCCTATATTGAACAGATCAGGTTTTAATGTTCCCTGCGATTAAACGTCATATACCTAACATCACAATATTCTACCATCTCAACATCACCAACAGCTCTAAATCCTTAACATTCCAACATTCTGATCACCCCAACATCCTCGCCTCCTCACATCAACTCTTTCCCGTCTTGCATCGATCCATCTATTTGGAACAGAGTGTGATGCTGCAACTGTTCACAGTTTTACCAAAATACCAATACATCTAACACACCTACATAACTCACATTTCAAGTTCAAAGCATCCGAACAACGAAAGACAAAGAATCCGTAACAGAATCGGTAATATCTCTACATCTTTAACATTCCGACATCTCTTGCATTGAAACATATGTATCGGTACATACCGATGTCTCTTACATTCAAACACTCGTAGCATCTCAATATCTCTTGAAAGAAAACATAAGCATCCATATATCTCTGTACTTTAAAACAGTTCTAAAATTCCGATATCTCTTACATTGAAACATTCGTAGCATTTTAATATCTCTTACATTAAAATATCGTAACATCCTGATATCTCTTACATTAAGTCATTCCTAACTTCTCAAAATCTCTTAGTAGCAAACATTCGTAACACTTAAATATCTCTTTACATTCAAACATTTTTAAAATCATGATATCACATTTGAAAAATCCCGATATCTCTTACATTCAAACATTTTTAAAATCCCAATATCTCTTACATTCACACACTCCTAACATCAGAGACCAGCTGTATGGTTTACTTAATCAGTGGCCTGGCGAACCTGACTGATACACTGAGCTGGGTGTATCATTTGAGGCTGTGGGATATCGGTCGTTGGAAAGGATTCGTTCATTAGATATGCCCTTTCATCAGCTGCATAGTATTTGTGCATGCATCTATTGTGGCCCGTAACATAGCACCTTTTAAGTTGCTCATAAAAGCGGGAAATGGGCGCTTTCCCTACGTTCCACCATGGGACATGGAAGCTTTAGTTTACAAAGCACAAGCGCTGCTGATGCTAGTCATAGTGATGTTGAAGTTCATTAAGAACAGAAAATTCATCTCTATGTAAATAATACACAGATAGGCTAACTAGAAATTTAACCAGTCGTGTCGACTTGGAGAACTGACTGCGTAGGTCGAGACTATGGTCTATGTGCAAATAATGAAGGTTATAGAGAAAGGACCTTCACAGCCAGAGTTTCACAGAGACATCCTATCTTCCGAAGCAGAATTTGTAAACTTTGTTTGTCCAGAATTGCCAAAGCAGATTCCCGGTACGAGAGCTTATAACTTACGTTGTGGTACATGTCATAAATACGTGTGAGGCTGGAAGTCTTCCACACGAAATGGAGCGAGAGACGTGTGATGGTGGGGAGATGCGTTGCCTAGAGCGTAAAAGGGCAGACTTGTCCTAAGAACCCATCGTCCCAAGAAAATGACTGGTGTGCCATATTAATGGCGGTAGTTCCAGAGTTACGAGATATACAATGGCGGTGAAAAAGAAGCCGGCAGTTAAAAATACACACGAAAAGGGACCGACTATTAGATAAAGGAACAAACCCTGCTCTGAGAAAGGCCATCCTCTGGGCGCTGCCCACCCAGCGACCGCAGAAGAGGCGGAGACGGATTCCGAGATAGAGCTTTACAGTTTTGCCCCCGTAAGGAAGCGACCAGTCTTGAATCTTGCTGGAGAGAACGGACGTCTTGGGCAGAAATGAAAGGGAACGGCCGCTATTGACGTTGACAGTAGAAGGGACAGTGGTGCGGATGGGCTGGATTCATCCTCTGCCCTGCAAAGTTATGCACAGACCGTGAACGCCAGAATATGCCGTCTGTCATTCGTGAACAGTGACATAGAAGGAGTTGCCATTTCTAGTAAATTCATTGCGCAATTGCTTCGGGCAGATGGGAAAGTCGCCCGGAATGTGCAGTTTGAGCAGCCCTTTACAAACAATTTCTAATCGGATTTGCACGCATCTCATTGGTCACCGCTGAGAATAGTGGTGGCCATGAAGTCCCCAGCGCTTCGTGGCCTTGCCATCGGTCGTCCGGTGAAAAATAGTGCTTTACAGTAAATTATAGATGAATACGGTGCAACAGAGCATTTTATTCGCCACTTATACCATAAGTTACCACAAGGGAAACGAAAAATTCTATGCCAAAACTTGCGCTTACTGCGCGGTGTCAGAGTTATTGGCCTACATAGGAGAAGTTGTATAATTTGCAAAGAATCGTCCTTTTTGTCTGTTTATTCCGAGTTTTAGAAAAAAACTAACTAAATATGCAAAAAAAGCCTCGGCAAAAAAGTAGGTCACAATGAAGTAGAAGCAACACTTTTTACATCAGAATTTATGTTCAGTCCACTGTGGACATAGCTGTCTAATACTCTCCTCAGCGTCCCACATAAAATTTCAGCAAAACGCCAACACAGGAACATAAGTCAGCTGGATGACCCCTATGGTAGCACTGTTCCGTAGCCAACTGCAAAGATCTCGCCGATATCCAGGCGTTTATTCAAATTAACATCGATTTTTATGATCAACACGAAATGTCTTTAACCGTCTTCAGAATTACCAGACGCAGGGAAACGGCGCAATATCATTTGTTTCCGATCCGTGCACACCCCAACAGTTACAATAATTCTGGCGCTATAAAACTTCTTTACAGCCAATCTATTGATTTTCTTGGGACGGCAGTCAGCGCGTCGTAAATATCCGGTGCTCGGAGCAACAATGGCGGCTTACGCGTAAGCATTTTGCCAACAGTTGCGTGGTGTGAAGTAGCATCCAGCTCAAAATTAGACCAATTAGTGAAGCGAAATCCTACAATCGTCGAACGGAACGCCTTCGGTTGGCTTCCTAAGCTGCGGCAGCGCGATTAACGTCCCAACTCTTGTCTATGACCGACTACCCGGCAAGGCATTGTTGGTTGGACGAATACTTACCGGGCAGCTGTTATCTAGTGCAGAATACCAGGCCGTGCTTTGTCCGCCAAATACCTTCGCTGTTCGGTTCTTTTGGTCTGCCGTCTGACGTGAATGGGGGATAGGAGGCCACTGTCGAGGGACGACTGATCCGGAGGAATTCACCAGAATGTCGAGGCAGACGAGAAAGCCAAGATCGATGGCGAGTGCAGACGCCTTGCTCGTCCAAGTGGCCGTTTTATCAGCGCTCTTGTATGTCCATGGAAACACATTTTCGATGCTTCAAATATTCAGCGACGCCGGTGATGCTTTAACGACTCTAGGAAGATTGCCGTAATGTGCAAACATGAGTTTTATGTAGCGCAGTCATTAGCAAAGTCTTCATTTGGTGCGCCGTTAACGTCTTCAACCTTAACCCTTGAAAGTAATTTACGCAAACAGCAAACACTAAAAATTGACAGAACACCGGGAAACATATTTAGTCTGTTAATTCAGCTCACTCAGTGTAGCTAATGGTCTTGTAATCGCAATTGAAATCGCAATCTGTATTTTTCAGAAGTCGAGGGAACCAGTTAATTCCCAGTATGCGCCGGAGTGAAAATCGGTATCTTTGGTGCAATCTCAGCCGTTATCCGTCAGGTCAATATTTTTTGTCCAGATCGCCATTTGTTTCCCTTTCCCGACGCATACGATCTTTGCGAGACATCTTCTGTCTTAAGCAGAACTGGCCACGCTGTTTCCAAGAAAAATATTTTCCCATTTCGTTACATAGAGATAAAAAAGCGGTTCAGCTTGCCAATGTTCGACCATAGAAAGAACGAATTTTTTTATTAAGCAGCGTCAGTTGTATGCCCTCGGAATCTTCGAGTCACTGAGGATGAAGACAAACAACATCGCCTGATAAGGAGCCAAATGACGGCCTCCAAGAAGATGGCTTTCAACCGTTCAACGCAAAATTTATCCTATAGCAAATAAGTAAGCAGTAGGTCGTGTAGTCCATAAGTGAACTGCGATGTAGAGCAAATGGTTTAAAAACACCAGTAAAGCTGTCTCACTTAGAAAGACTTACTAAAATTTAGCCTTTCAACTTATGGATAATGAAAATAGGCAACTAGCAAATTAGCTTAGACTCGCGCAAAATCACGGAACTTTCATGTCGGAAAAATTTCCAGTAGAGACACAGGAAACTAAAATGTATGCGACAGAAATT
Source organism: Norana najaformis (assembly GCA_964023275.1). NCBI lineage: Eukaryota > Metazoa > Annelida > Clitellata > Crassiclitellata > Hormogastridae > Norana > Norana najaformis. The sequence continues at coordinate 9,852,975 of OZ029916.1, read as the reverse complement.
GGAATGCGCCGAAACAACCTAGATTCCATGTGTGGTAAGTATTATTATTGAAAAGAAATGAGAGACCATAGACCTATAACAAAGCAATTCGCAATTATGCCTCGATGCCACATCTGGTGGTTTAAGCCGCAGCCTTATGGTTTCTGGCCTTGGTCTTGTGATTTGTGACTTCGGCTTTCCAAACCGGCTCATTAGAGTTTCAAAATTGTTGTTGTTAACTGTTCTAATAAGATGTGACTATGAACTAGAGCTACAGACTTACTTCATGTTGAGTGCTTTGTGTAAGGGAATATCTCTCAAATGCAAAGTTTTTATTTAATGCCCTGGTGGTTACACCTATAAACGCTTCTAGGACAATAACCCCCCGGACAATTACCCCCGAACAATAACCCCCGGACAATAACCCCTCATGCAAATAACCCCCCGGACAGTAACCCCCTATACTGATATATTAATTATATAAATATACAAATAATGTATATTAATCATACAGTTTATATATTAATTTATTAGACATATATTGGAGAACCATGCAACGTCACAGTATGAAATTAAATGTGTAACAGAAAATGCTGTTTATTGTTTATTAGTTTATTGAACTTAAAAGAAAAGGTTGTGAGCTATTCGGCGTAGATAGTCAAGAACATTGCGCTCATTGTAGTTGCTAATGACGGCCGAAATCCGTGCATTGGAGTCAGCATACTTCTTCCTTGGAGGTTGTGATGGGTGACCAGCCAGAAATTGGCTGCAGTGAACTTGCTGTAATGCTTGTTCTCTCTGAATAAATCCGATGAACTTCCAAATGGTTGGATGAAAACTGCCGACGTTCGACTGAAAACTTCTATGCCAGCCTTCAACCGAATTGTTTGTTTTTGGTAATTCGTCTTTAATTAGTTTTTGATGTATGGTAAGTCTTTCATGTCTACTTTCTGCCCAATTGTCTAATAATTGTCCAATATTTAGTTTTGGATGTTTGGTAATTCTTTCATGTCTACTCTCTGCCCAGTTGTTTAATAATTGTCTAATAATTGTTTTTTGATGTATGGTAAGTCTTTCAAGTCTACTCTTTACTGTACATGTATGTACTGTATCAGTACAGGGGGTGATTGTCCGGGGTTTTTTTGCATGGGGGTTATTGTCCGGGGGGTTATTGTCCGGGGGTTATTGTCCGGGGGGTTATTGTCCTGTTATCCTATAGACTGTCTCTTCAGTCTGAAGTGACCATCAATATTTCTATCCATTGGGTAGTTACTATTATGCCTGTTAGAAGTATACATAGATTGACATACCAATGGTAAAAGACCTGTAATTAGCACCGCTAATGCTTCTAACAGGTGCTATAGAAGTCTGCTGTTACGATTAGTCCAGTCGTTGGAAGAACAACAGCAAAGCATAATTAATTTTAATATAAAGAAAACAATTGCAATCGCAGCCTATTTGCGGATATAAATCGTATCCTGCTCAAACAACGGTTCAAATGAATTGAATGCGCTGCAGCTAGGCCCTGTTTCTGATCGTCTTTATTGTGCTACTACTAGTATTTTTAAACAAAACCTAGGTAGAAAGGAACCCTCAGGATTTGGATTATTATTATTATTATTTTATTTTTATTTTTTGCGGTTCACTGTTTCTAAACAATAAACCATAACCAGAGCGTCGTTCGTCTTTGATCTTGGCTTCGTGGACCATAGCTACCACAGCTTTGGCCTCATATATCCTGGCCTCTCCTTCACGAGTCCTGGCCTTGGCCTCATTGGTCCTTGCCTCTTTGTATCGCTGAAACCGTAATTCGGTAACCGACAGAGGCCTTTATTCTGGCCGAGAGGACAGGAAACGAACTGTTTAGAAATCTCAGACTTGAGGATGAGTTAATTAGGCCGGTCTGTATGCCGGTTGTTCGCCAAACTGTATGAACAGCAGGCATTCGGTCAGCGTAACAGTGGCAGTCTTCAGCAGTCTGTTGAAGCGGTTTGCCGATGGACGATTGTCTCGACAATGACATATATTAGAAGCTAACATACGGTGGCTTCGTACTAGACAGAATACTAATGATATCGCTACTGGATACTTATGGCATACTATTGACGCTTCAAAGTACCTTCCAGTATAATTCCTTACAAGCCTATCGCTACTATTATCTGTATTTCAAAATACCTACAAGTATATGCCTACTGCTGCCACCTATACTTCTTATTTTCCACTGTTATTTTTATCTGTACTTCGAAAGGACTACATCACCAGGTTACTGCTACCACTTACTACATCATGCACTGTGTTGTTTTAAACACCAATGCAAATGCTGTTCTGGACTGGGTGAATCATTTAAAGCGTTACCTGCTTGGCAGCTGCGAATGGCATAACACGGCAAAAATACGCTTGCATTGCAGTATATCATCCCGCAGTCAGTTTTTAAAGTAATCTATTTTGTCAAAGGAGAAATATTGCCGCCGTGAAGATGAAATTGCTGCGTAGGAATGCACGACCCTGGTAGCAGGACAATTTGTTCAGGTTTTTACACATGATATAGCTGCTATTGCAAGCACTGAACTGTCGAGAAATTAGGCTCTTCGCGTAAAGTAGCAGGAAAATTGTAAAAGTACTCGATTTTATAGAGCGATCGTATGGCCTCGACCCTGTTCTTTTTTCAATGAATCATTAGTTCTACTAATATATTCAGAACAACGAAATCTCTGCCCTTGTGAAGTGCTTTGCAATGATTTGAAATAAAATTTTAGTCGAAGACATTGGTTTAGATGATCAGTAGAAGCTTAAGCAAAAGTCAAAACTCAAGATCCTAGTATGTATGCGGGGCATGGTAGCCGAGTGGTTAAAGCGCTCGGCCTGTAACGAGGAGAGTACGTGTTCGAACCTCCTCTGAAACGGTTACCGTGTATGGACCTTGAACAGGTCCTTCATTCACAGTTGCTCAGTGCCTCTGATGCCCTGTCACCAAGGCTGCAAGGGCCATGAAGATTAAAAAGCCCGTGTAATAATAAAGCCTTTGTGCTATGCAACACTGAAATATGCAGCAGCATGAAGGTTTGACACCAGCTATAAGGCTAATGGGCTAAAGCTTGTCTAAAGTTTGGTTCAGACCCTCCCCCAAAAACTGTCAGCCCCGGATGCAATTTTTCATGTCAAAAATAATGACCTATGCCTAAAAGCTGCAGAATCAAAATTAAAAATATATAAATGTTTCATCTCACTATTTCATGCATGATTGTAGATGTTTAGCTGTCTGCGTCTGAATAGTCTAATTGTCTGAGCCTTCTTTCCTTCGGATGAACCTTATGTTCTTAATGAACTTTAACACTGTTTAGGCTAGCACAGACAGCGGATTTTAGGTAACTAAACGGCGCTATATTAAGTGTCTATAGACACCTAATAATAGGCTTATATAGATAACTAACTATATGTGGTAAGTCGAGACAAAAAAAACGGTCAACTTGTTCGGCGCACAGGCTTATAAATCTGCCATCGTATGAATTGTCAGGTAGGAGGAAATTGGGTCCAGCCGGAATATAAGTCGACCGCCGACCATCGCGGAATATATTACACCCTGCAGAATATTAATCCCCCTACAGTGTCGACCAAACACAAGCATCTTTAAGACTCAAAGACTGAGTTATTATTAGTGTGGCTAAGCATGGACTGGTGAATACAACAAGACACCGTCGTATGATCAACCTATAGAAGATCACAGGAACCGTGTGGCTGTAGTTAAGTCATATCTAGTGCACTACAGTGCTGGTAAATTTGTGCTCATATGCTTTGTGAACACACTAGTGCCTGACTTGATGAGATACTGCCATAAGAGAGTTCATATGAATGCGCGTATTGTCTTCCTACTGTATAGCAAGTGGCTTTCTAGTCTCAGATTCTTGGAAGCGATTTGTATCATGTGCCCGTTGCGTATACATGGGGTCCTTTAGGAGCGGATTCCCTCAGCCTGTATATGAGAGTCTGTCCTCAGGGACTTGATTTCTCGTAAACTTTGAATTGCCCAGGGAACAAAAAGTGCTTGCTTTAAATTCAGCCTATTCGGCCTATCTGGCCTATCTGGCCTATCTGGCCCTGCCCTGTATGGCAAAGAGATGGCAGCCTTATCGCTGTTATATATGCGTCAGTGTATCGGACAGAGGAATTAACGGCCCGGCTGGACTGGGCTACAGACGCTCAATGTATCAGCAACGACATTAGCTTGCAAGGTTCTTGATCTAAGCGTGTACTGAGCCGTTTATACGACGAATTACCATGTGGCATTCCATCTGAGGCATTGCTGTGTATGTGAAGCGTTGCCATTTGAGGCATTTACATGCAAGGCATTAGTATATGTCTTATTGCCATGTGAGCGATTGCCACGTTTGATATTTTCGTCTGAGACATTGCCATGTGAAGCGTTACCATTTGTGGTGTTGTCATGCAAGGCATTACTAAATCTCTCATTGCCATGTGAGCCATTGCCACGTGTGGTATTTTCGTCTGAGACATTGCCTTGTGAGGCGTTACCATTTGTGGCGTTGTCATGCATGGCAATGCCTCGCGTGGCAATATAACTCAGAAAGCAGCTATCGATTGATGACCCGCATGTGCATCATGGCTATAATATACGATGTTGTAGAAGTCCGTCGTTCTCTTGGCTGAGAATAAACAGAACGTGGCTCTCAGTGAGGCCAGAACGCCTTCAGACCGAGCAGAGCAGAAGAACTGATCCCAGCCACAGTCGACAAATACACAGGTCTAAGTGGGTGGCAGAAAACGACCGATTTATTGCCTGGCACCACATTAATAATAAAATTCATTGCTACACCATTTTGGCCATAAATTAGTTGAAACTCTTGGATAAACTAGTATCAGCAGGCATTAGTTTGTTGAAAGAAATATGAGATTCAGGCAATCTATTAACGTTAATGTTTCAGACATTCGTAAAGTAGAAACACAAAGGAAAGTAATATTAGACCTTGTTATGCTTTCGTTTTGCAGTCAATTATGCTTTCGTTTTGCAGTCAATCAGTTATTATACATAGGCCTACATACAAACATACATACATACATACATACAGTTTATTGATCCCAATTCAAGAACGATACATGTTACAAGCATATACAATTGACAGAGATGCAAACCCAGAAGGAACAGAAGTTCCGCTTACTTAGGGTAACCTGTTACTTAGTAGCAGTGAGATGGCTATAACATACTATAAAACAAATAATAAAACTTATAAAAGCATGTATCATGATATCCTGATAGCACTTTTAATTGGCCAATCAAACTCTCACTAGCAGATGCATTCAGTTACCATTATTAAACACTGGAAGCTTCATATGACGCAACCTTAGGAAGCAATATCGGGTACCTCTCCACTACGGTGCTGCGTTATAAACTGGTTGCGTTCTAGAGCTGAGGTAAATTTGAGAGCTATGTCTTCTAACAGCACCATATCAGGATTCGCGTTATAAAGATGGTTGTGAGATCCATTGAGAGGTTCTGTTTTCAATCATATATACATATATATATATAGATAGATCTATAGAGGTTTTTATATATTTGCATAGTGTTGTTTGGAACTGAATCGATTTCTCACGAAGTTGGATAAATTGTTCGAATACCTGTCACCAGGCAGTATATAGAATTCGGTATCGGCGTAAGCTGGGAAGTAAACGGCAAGTCCTGCGATGCAATGGCCCAGTGTCCAGGACCCTAAGATTCGTCCATTTACGGCTCCAGTGCGGGGCTGGAAAATGGGCGCCTCCTTTTCCTTCAACTAGGGACATGGGAGCGTCACTGCTGCTTCCTCGACAATAACATTTCTCTTCAAACTTGTACAATCGAAATTAAAATGTTGGAGATTTTATTAGTTTCTAGGTCACAGGAATATCCAAGGCTTCAAAATGTGATCTTGTTAGACAGATGCTCAGATCGTTACACTGGCTTCCCTTAAGCCGACTACTTCCACAAATCCTATTCTAATTCTTCCTCTTCCGCTTATCTTACTTTCCGGTTCAATTCCAAACAACATCCACCATAGCCGTCTAACTGTCTGCCTGCCTGACTCTTGGGTCATGACCTGAAACCGAACTCTTCCTGCTTATAACTTTTTTGACTGAGCTGTTTGAATGAGCTGGCTCCCGCGACTTAGCTTTCTCTGGACGCTGTAGAAATCTCGAGCTTGCGTTTACGATTGTTCGCAAACTAAGTCCACGATGCATTTATCGGGTTGACCTCTGATCAACCACAGCCCGATTCTGTTCTTGCAGGAGTTTGACTCTTCGTATTTGGTGGATGTGCTATCAGTGAATGACCTTTCATGGCTCAGCGATTCTTTCGGGTGGATGGATAATTATCGAAATTCATTTATTACGGAGTGTTTCATTACGGTATTATATCGGTTAACGTTTTAATCACACATGTTTTACTACACTTTCAAAGACCTTTAGTTTTCTCAGTCTCTGTGGTCAAGGCAGTGCCTCCACGTGTGAGGTGAATAATACAGTCCTTTCTCACCAGACAATGCCTCAGATTCCTCAATGACAAATGGTCCTCTGGTTGTCCCACGAGTGACGATTGTTCTTGACAATAAAACATTCTTCGTTGGTAGAACCAAGTAACTCAAGCTGTTTTCGTCAGTCTTCAATGCTGTTTCAATGTTAACACAAGACCTATCTGATTCAGCATCATCTTTCTCTAACTGCCTTTCTGTACCGTCTCACTGACCATTAAGATTTAGCCGGAATTGTGCGCCATCGATTGATGCCTTATGCATCACAATGTCGGCACTATAAATTCTTTGAATTGAATTGTCGCTGATGAAAGTTTAGATAACCCAGCTAGCAACTCAAACCAAAAATGACATCGAAAGAAAGAGCTGAGCGGTATTAGTCAAATTCCGATGATTACAGTTCCCCTAGAATAGACAAGAAGATTATATTAATCTGATCTAATCTCAGAACTTCCAAAGCGCCGTTATATTAATATACAAGGCATCAATCGTTTGCCCATCAACTCTATCTGCAAATCCAGTCCAGTTTCTGACCCACTGGAATTCGACCCAGCTTCTCCTATGGTTCTTGATTTCTGACTGCATTTTGACTTGAAGCGACCATCGTCTGATCCTTAGGCATTATGATAACGGCGCTATAGAAGTCTTTAGATTAGATTTAGATTAGAATCCAGTAAATTTAAGATTAGATTCCATTAGACTGCATTTTATAAAACTAGATCCCCATGAGATATTGTGGTTGCTTTATAGGGATGACATACGATAGAAAGATCAGCTAAGATGGCACATGAAGAGTTCTAGACAACCATAACTTAGGATTTATCTCAGATAGACTTTATCTGCAGCAGCAGCAGCAGCATCGTCCTAATTAGAGTCTGAAGCGTGTCTGCATGATCTCTGATGTGGCGCCAGCATATCTCAACTGGAATCACGAGAACCCAGACTAATTGCGAAGCACAGCTAACACTATGGGTCCTGCCACCTTTGAGACAATGTCTGCTCACTGTAGGCACTAACGCTGCCATGCAATGCTTATACGTAGACTGTCTACTAACAGATAGAACTTTCACTGTATATTTTCAGTAATATGGGTGTCATCGGTGAGCAGAACAAAATGTGTCCAACCGCAGATGTCGCTGGTTAGTTTTATTCTTCGTTACTATTCGGGCTGTTATCTTACTCGTCTGCAGACGACTGGCGCCAAGTTTCTTTCCTTCCTTCTTCCAGTCGTTGGTTGGCGCTCACTATCTCGTCTGAAATCTCGAACATCGCTCTCTGATTGCAATCGAAACGTTGCCGAACAATTTCGAAGCAACAAAACAAGGGTTGAACAAATTTGCCTGGCCGAAACAGCAGATCAAAATGGACGCCCGAAACAGCAGACCCAAACGGCTGGCCGAAACAACAGATCAAAATGGTTGCCCGAAACATCAGATCGAAATGGCTGCCCGAAACAGCAGATCGAAAAGGACGCCCGAAGCAGCAGACCGAAATGGCTGGGTGAAACTGCAGACTGAAAAGATTGACCGAACCGGCAGCTTTGGATGATCTACATACGGATTCGCTTCTAGGTCACAGTAGTAGGAAAGGAGGGAAGGAGCAAATGGTTTTGAAGGAAGAGGGGAGACAGAGTGTCCAGAGAGACAAGGCGGGAAAGATCGGTCAGCCGACAGGTGCGCCATCGAACGGCAACAGACAAAAGTAGGCCAGAGTGTTACGATGCAGACTTTAAAAAATGGAGGTAGCCTATATGTCGCTGCATAGAGTGATTAAAGATCGTTAGTGCGATTGCGGCGGACAGTGAAGAGGGAGGTGGGAGAGAGAGAGTGAGAGAAAGATGGATGAATAGGCGGAGGAGCAGGAGCAAGCGTATAGATGACGACATTAGCAGAGAGATGATGACGTCAGCATAGAGAATGTGCTAATGTGCTGAATGTGTTGACCTTCTTATGATGACGATGGTAATGACAATGATGTTGATATTTATATAGCGCTTACTCATGAACATACTTAGCTGTATCTGGGCTCAAGAAGTAACGTTGCTGATGCTGAAAATGACAATGACTACAGTGATGAAGAAAAGAGAGGCAACAACGATGACGTCAACGGTGATATCATCATGTTGATTATCTTATTGTCGCCATCATCTATTGTGACACAAACAGAAGTTGCCGAAGCGAATCCGTATGTAGGTCAACGCATCGGAGAGCAACGCAGTGATCTGGCGCTTCATTTATGTAGCGCCGATGCGCTGGCATGTAGATTATTAGCATTCAGCCGAGAGATGGCGTCAGGTTTGAATAGACCTACGCAGTCAGGGACGGACGGTTAGGAAAGCCAACGGGAGGAAGGTCTACCATCAGTTTGTCTTATGTATACCTAACACGCGGATTTCACGGCTGCAGGCTTTTGTATAGCGCTGTTATCTGTGGTCGATTTTGACGCTTTATATCTAAAGGGGACGCGGTGGTGTAGTGGTATGGTCGGCGCCTCGTAACGGATGGTCGCGGGTTCGAATCTGCCTCAAGCCACTGCGTAGTGACCTTGGACAAGTTGCTCACCCACAGTTGTCTGTGAGGAAGGCAACGGGAAACCACCTCATTCATCTCATCCCCGGGCGGCATAAAGCCAATGGACCTGCCTTCGGGCAGATAACTCATCATCATCATCATATCTAAAGGCAGACCGATTCGCGCGAGACAAACACTCAGCTTTTTCCCGCCGCTTATTGGCAGATTTGGAAATGTTAAATTGAATGGGTTAACGAATTTATCGAAAACATGGTTTGTCAGTAAATGGACTGCTAAATAAATTGCACATTGGCTCTTAGGTAAATCGAACTGTTTAAAGTATAAATTCGCAGTACTTAAAGAATTAGTGAAATCGAGGCGGTCCAGGAAGTCACGGCCGAAGTACTGAGAAGCATCTGAGCATTGAACCAGCGTATTTATTTTCTAAATTTGGGCTTATATAGGCGTAGTTCCTATTGATGACAATGGCTCCAAATAATTTGCGTTAGATCTGCTCAAGTCCCCTTAAGAATGACCTTAAGAGGAAAGCCTCGAACCTGAACACTTAATTTTATTACTCATCCACTTTGCTAATTTTGTAGGACAAAACTACGACCGAAAGCATTGAAATTAGAGAATATTGGTTAGAATAAGAAGAGAAGGCCTTTAAGCTAACCTCAGAGTCAACCATATGTATGAAGTGCTAGCGACTTCATTTTCTTAGCCTCGACATATGAGGGCGGGTAACCATTTCTCTCCCTCGCCGCTTGATCTTGCCACCAACAGTGTATAGTCAATGTACTCATTTGATAGCCGAGTTCGCTAGGAGATGCAAGTGGAGCAGGAATTTTGAAACATCTGCCTGCCCAGTAAGGATTTAAACCCCTAACCTTGATTGACACCCTAAGGGTATTCTAGACAGTTGTGTGCAAAGAACTTTCTGAAGAATATTAGGCCTACCGATCTCAAAGGAAGCTCGAACCCTCAACCTTCGCAGCACGCTAACTGCTAGACTAATATGGGTTTTAAAGGTAAAAGAAATGAAGTGCTGCTGGCGAAGAACCTGAGACGCTACATAAAAAAGTGGAAGCACGGAACATATGTTTAGCTGCCATCAGCATATTGTCATCAATAGGAACTACACTACCCACACTCGTTCGGCAGTTTAGGGCGACCTGCTTGTTCCACTGGTCCGAATAGCCACGGCTCAACGCAGAAGTTTCGTTGTAGTCGGCCTTACTTATTGAAAGGGTTTGCCCGGTGGCCTGCAACATGAGCTGCTCTGCCTTCCTCACCCTCTCTATTCTGCAAGCGCTTGAAGACTATTCTGTTCCCCAGTGGTTCTGGGTTGTCCGGCCGGGAGCGCCTCTGATGAATTTATCCTAAAGTGGCGCTTTATAAATTCTTGTTTACTATCACGATTACGATTACTGGGTTGGCCAGGGTTTGGGCAAGTTTGTTCCGAAGTACATAAGAAGAGAAACAAAACACATAAAAAATCTTTAAAATGGTCTGAAAGCGTAAGATGTGAAGAGATAGTAGGACTGATTGATGAAGACTGGATCATCATTAAACATTGACGACACAAGAGCCGATTGCTTGAGCGCTTATCCGGTGACGCCAAGGGTGCGCGTTCGAGCTTCTTTTCAGATGGATAGGCCTAATATTCTTCAGAAAGTTCTTTGCACACAACTGCCTAGACTACCCTTAGGCGAATCCATAGGGGTCAATCGGACCATGTCCCTCTGCTGAGCATTTTCATTTTTGGGAGGGTAACTGCAACTGGTTTGGGTGAAGGTCGCCCACAAAATTTGTAAAGTAAAATTGACCATGGTAACTTTAAGAAGGTAAAGGATTTGACTAAAACCGGAAAGCTAAAGATAAAGGATCGCAAAATTATTACGAGGAAAGTCTGATAAAGTTCCTGGAAGAAGTGAAAGACTAGAGAAGATCGTTAGAAAAATTGAAGACTTGTAACTGCGTTCAGACTTCAAAATAGTCTTGAGTCACCTATGGACTGGTTTCCGTCAGAACAATGTCATCACCATCAGTCCGGGAGAGATCCTACGATAAGTCTCATGTGCAGCTTGTACTCTAAGGACAGGACACATGGACTGAAAAGAAGACTGAAGTCGAAAGTTCAAAGCTGCATTTGAAATGTGAGTCTGGAGAAACTTTATTAAGACTGGCTGGAGAGAACATAAAACAAACGAGGAACTGTTGAGATGGGTGCAGGAGGAGCAGACACTGACGAACATCACATCACTAAGAAGAAACAGATTATCTTGATACAACTTCGAGGTAGCTGACCACTGAGGAGGACAGTGTTGGAAGGCATGATGAAGCAAGGAAATACTTTATGCAGACCACCACCACCACCAACATCAACACCACCACCAACACCACCACCACCAACACCACCATTAAAGTCATCATTACCTATTACTACTAATAAAACCGTCATCAAAGTTGTTGTCATAGTCGACATTATCATCATCATCATCATCATTGAAGTGATCGCAAAGCTTGCCACTGTTATTGTTTTGATACGGAGGCAAATGTGATGCAATAACCCATAAAGCCAAATCAACAAACACGTTCATTTGCACAATGGATTAAAAGCAGATATAATTTATTCTGTAGATGGCCTATATTATTCATGCTGCATGTATACATGCAGACATACATAACTACAACATAGACCTATAATTTAATCACACACATATGGACCTAAGTGTATGTGCGCATATGTGACTGTGCATGAAAAATCATCACAAAGACAGAAAAATCAAAACTGAGTTTGATACTGCACAGGATTATGCTAGATCTGCTGAATAATTAGGTGAAAACCGCAAATTTCTATCACAAATAGTAAATTCATTGCAATTTTAATAGTGATGTCTTCGCGGCTACCATTGAAAAATAACGAAAGTTTACCATAACCATGACTGGACCTAAGTAGTTGTGCCTAAGATCGTAAATGTTTACGAGAATAGTAAATTTGAGCTCTGAGGCGTTCGTCAATGAAATCTCCATTAAAAGTGGTTAAGAAAAGTATTTACATGATTTGCTCATATGCATAACAGTCGATGTAAACGACTTTAAATAAGGATACCAAGGGGAAATGTTTAATTAAGTTCTGTCACAAGGCATTATAATAAAATGGAAATAGAAATATCTAGACAGCGAGACTCTTCATAGGGACTTATTATAACCTGACAGCTAACACAACAAGGAAAAGCAATATGCAAAGAATTCCTTTTGACCTATTTTATGCCTACTTGTCTTCTTCTGAGCGCGTTTCTTGCAAATTTACTTTTCCCACTGGATGAGGGTAATCTCATGCACGGTTATATATATATATATATATAAATCCATCTATGAAATTATATTCATAGAAGCATATATGAACGCATGGATCTAAAACTAAATAACATATGGATCTACGTGTCTATAGGCGATACACGATGATCTTATACATCAAATCATAGTGGGAGTTCGGGCCCTTGTGGTCGATGTTTTTCGTGTTTGGAAATGTAATGCCAAGTGTCTAAAGGCGCATTGCATATAGATCAGCCTAGCTTGCGGACATCAAATACAAATCTGTTTCGTTAGAGGCGTGACTAGTGTCACGACAGCGTGACTAGAGTCACGACAAAGGATCTACTTTCTTTGTAGTCAGCGACAATGAACGCACGACTGAACCGACGTCAAAGATACATCCCTCGGCATAAATCCTTAAATCTGATAACCACTCGCCGGTCGCTTTTTCGCCTTCGCAGCCAGGTCATGACTCAGCAATTAATAATAATAAATGAAGAACGAAAATATAGCACAAGAGACTATACAGTCTGGTTCGTCGGGTCATCTGCGCTTGTGCGGCCAGCAAAACATTCCGGTGGGTCTTCGAATAATAAATGCAGATTTCAGCGAAATTCCTGTTTATTGGAGAAAAGTTCTTGCTGGCCTTTGCAAAATTCCTGTGTGCTTTTGAATAATACATGCTCATTTTGTAAAAATGCTAATTGAGTTTGGGAAAGTCCATTGGCTTTAAAACAATTCTTAAAGGAAATCAAATTCATTAGGAACTACATGAGTGAAATAATGTGACAGGCTTATCCAGAATTTATGTAGGCAATCCAAAGTTATGCAGTTATAAGTAGGCTGAGCTGGTTTTGCACGTTTCATATAAATAATATTATTGTGACCTGGATTTTTCGGCGCAGAATACTACAAAATGTATGGTTGACGACTGGGTCGTAAACCTGAAAGAAAATATCCAAAGAAGAAAATACCCAAAGAAGAAAATATCCAAAGAAGAAAATATCCAAAGAAGAAAATATCCTAAGAAGAAAATATCCAAAGAAGAAAATACCCAAAGAAGAAAATATCCAAAGAAGAAAATATCCAAAGAAGAAAATATCCAAAGAAGAAAATATCCAAAGAAGAAAATATCCAAAGAAGAAAATATCCAAAGAAGAAAATATCCAAAGAAGAAAATATTCCAAGGCGAAAGAGAGCTGAATGCCATCTCGTAAATGGAAATAGGAAGAGTGTGAACCAAATTCTTCGACGTTTCTCAATATCATTTCTCTTTCTGCTGCCTTATTATATATTATTTCAGCCAAATGAAAACTCGGGTGGCTTAGTAGCTGTTCGCCAAACTTTGGTCCGAGGTTCGAAACCCTTTGGCGTCAACTCCCAAACAATTGTTAATCATGATATTGACAAATTCCTGACGCCAGCCTAGCAACACCTGCCAGCGATAAGAATAACACTGGCCAACAGAAAAAATTTTTTTTCTTGTTGCCTTCGGTTTTAGACCTGTTCTTGGGGTAATTTTGGGCGCTGATTCAGAAAATGTCATTGGATTGAGTGCATCAGGTCTAGTTTCTGAGATATCGTCGATTTTGTAAAGAAAACCCAGTCCACTCTTTAAACGATGTCTTTGGCAAAACTAAAATGTCATAATAAGCTTTATTTATGGCTAATTATAATTCTTGCTGATTCATATAATGCCTACATCCTTATAATGTAAAATCAGCATATCTTGCCGCGTGCTGAGATATTGCTGATTCAACGAAATAACTATTCCGTAGCCTACAGCTTACTCAGCACTAAATTCATGGCCTCATTTAGAATTTATTTGTGCTTATACAGCGTTTCATGGTTTCGAACTATGTAAATAGATTATGCTGAAGTCAGCATTTATAGCCTATATAAACCGCCTCCTGAAAGCTAGAGCAGTCGCAGTCGTCTTAGGGCATATTAAGAGTTGGTCGCAAGAACAATCTGTGAATGTGAGCATTAAATAACTACATGTTCTTACTATTTTTTAGGTTAGTCATTTAATTCCTGAGATGCGAACATCCTTAAGGTTATGGCTACTTCCAGACGGAGCTGCATTAACCATCCAGACATATTCTGCTACATTTGTGGGGAATACACACTAAAAGCAAACAGGAAACCGATTTCTGAGTTTGTAAAAAGAGCATATGTAGGTTATTTTGGTGTCAAACTTGGAGATCAAGATAAGCAATGGGCTCCTCATACAGTATGCAAAACTTGTATTGAACAATTGCGCCACTGGACAATTGGAAAGAGAAGCTGCCTGAAATTTGGTGTACCGATGGTTTGGAGGGAACAGATAAACCACTTGGACGACTGTTACTTTTGTATGGTTAATATCATAGGCATCAATCGAAATAATCGTCACAAGTTGTCTTACCCTGATATACCTTCAGCCAGGAGACCTGTTCCGCATTCGGATATTGTACCAGTTCCACCTTTTCGCGAACTACCTCAGCTCTCAGACGATGACACTTGCATGTCCAATATCGGACAAGATGACGAAAGTGAAGAAAGTGGGGGCAGTGACAGTGATTTCCAATCAACTTCACACAGTGAACGTTTTGACCAAAAAGAGTTGAGTGATCTGATCAGGGACTTAAATCTTTCCAAAGAGTCCTCTGAATTGCTTGCGTCCAGACTAAAGGAAAAGAATGCACTTCAGCCTGGAACGAAAATTACAATTTATAGAAACAGAGAAAAGGATTTGCTGCCATTCTTTACCGAAGACAACAACCTAGTATTCTGTAATGACATCAGCAACTTATTGAAGAAAATTGGTCTGTCGGATTACAGCCCAGATGAGTGGCGTCTTTTAATCGACAGTTCAAAACGTAGTCTGAAATGTGTGCTTTTAAATAACGGCAACAAATTTGGTTCTATTCCAATCGGTCACTCCACCAGGATGAAAGAAGAGTACAATGCCATCTCTTTAGTACTGGAAAAGATAAAATACAAAGAACATCAATGGGTAATTTGTGTAGACTTGAAGATGGTAAATTTCCTCCTTGGTCAACAAAGTGGCTACACAAAGTATCCCTGCTTTTTGTGTCTTTGGGACAGTAGAGCCAAGCATGAACAATGGACAAGAAAAGATTGGCCTTCGAGGAAAGACATGGTGGTTGGAGCTCAAAATGTAATCAAGGAATCTTTGGTGGCACGAGATAGGATCATACTGCCACCACTACATATAAAGCTAGGCCTGATGAAACAATTTGTCAGGGCTTTGAATAAAGAAAGTTCATGCTTCGAATACATAGTACACAAGTTACCAGGAATTACAATGGAAAAATTGAAGGCTGGAATCTTCGATGGTCCACAGATCAGGCAACTTATGAATGACCCACTTTTCATACCATCAATGAATGAAATCGAATCTTGTGCCTGGTCTTCCTTTGTTCTTGTAACTAAAAATTTTCTTGGCAACAAGAAGGCAGACAATTATGCACAACTAGTAGAGGATATGCTTCTTCATTTCAACAAGCTTGGCTGCAACATGAGCATTAAAGTCTATTATCTCCACAGTCACTTAGATCGCTTTCCAGAGAATCTTGGTGACTTCAGCGAAGAGCAAGGTGAAAGATTTCACGAAGACATCAAAACAATGGAAAATCGATATCAAGGAAGATGCGATGCACACATGATGGCAGACTATTGCTGGAATATTATGCGCGATTGTTCCGGCAGATGCCACACTCGGAAATCGTACAAAAGGAGCTTCTTCGGTGTCGAATGACTTGAAATTTTTATAACAAACTTGTTCTGTTTGGTATCATATAAGTACAGTTTCAGGTACTACCATTTTCTTTTAAGTATTTGTATTATTATGTTTATTTAGTGTATCACGTAATAAATTGAGCACTACATAATTATAGCTATAGCCTTATGTTTTATGGGCGAGCAGAGGCAAGGACTGGTATATGGCATAATGTTCTATATCTCGAAAACTAGACCTGCTGGGAGAAAACTGGTGCCTTTTCTGGAATCAGCAGGTCAAATATACCCAGAAACAGTTCTAACATTTGAGGCAACAAATTATGTGTTGGCCAGTGTAATGAATTATCTCCATTCAGATCTGGGGTATGGAGCCGAGTGGTTAAAGAACTTGGCTTGTAACGCGGAGAGTACGGGTTCGAGCCTTTCCCGTAGACGGTTACTGTGTAGGGACCTTGAGCAAGTCCTTCACTCACAATTTCTTTGCGTCTGAGATTCGGATTTACTGACTTTGCGCGCGTAATAAATGCAAAATAATAATAATAACAATAATAATAATAATAATAAAAATAATAGAAATTTGGCATAGCGGAGAACATTCTTTTTACCACTGCTCTTGGGGTTCCATTCAAGGTACATCAGCCGAATTTTGAATCTTTCTCAAGCAAAACAGCTAGCACAGAAAAAATTCGATTGTCTGTATGCTGCAGGGATTCATCAGCACCATATTCAATATTGACACATTATACTACGCTTTGTTTACTGCGTGCCTTTACAGCAGCCCGTCATCCCAAGAGCAGCACGACAGAGGCCCCTTTGTGTCGTTTGCATGGAGCCTCACGAGTGGTCAATCCAGTCCTGAGCGCAAGTGGAAGCTGTCAAATACATGCTTAAACTTCATGCAGTTGAAAGGCATGTTTTCGTGGTTTTCTCCTAAATTTAACTAATTGTGAATATTTATAATACTGAAACCCAGCGTTAATCCCAAAATTTCGTTTGCACTGGGTGTTTGCTGTACAGCAGGTTAATTCATGACGACCCTAATTTCTGATGAGGGCACTGAGTCAGGTGTCTGTGTGTTCGGCGTTGAAGGACACCTTGCGTGGCAGCATCGACCTACTTATTAGCATCGCTTTTCTGAATGTTTTTCCTTGGCTTCTTTGTGCATCTTTATGTGCACGCTTTAAAGCGATGTCTGTTAAGAGCAGACACTAGTGTAGCTAGAACGCTTGCAGACATAAACCGTCTGGCATCAAAGAACATTCATTGTTGCACGCCGCCAGGCAGTTTTTCGATTTTTTTAAAATAATAACCATGGTGACCATTAAGAGATAGTACTTTTGAGAGATACTTAAAGGCGCTGTATTAAGTGTCTTGATGCATACATTGATACATACATTGATACATACATACATTGTTGATTTTTTATTAGTGTCTAATGCACAAGGCATCAACAGCTGATGCATCGAAAGCCATTCCGTGATCAGGTCAATACCCAGAAGGTCAGTCCACGGAGACACAGAGAGAGCCTGCGGTGTATCGGCCAACTGCAAAACTGAAGTCTTGAGCCGACACAAAAATTACACAAGAGACTGAGCAATGCAAACAAATGCAGAGGAAAATTCCAAAATTTAGATCCAGCAACCGATACAGTTCGTTTACCAATTTTCGATACAACCCGAGAAAAGCAATCAATCGACCAAGTTGAATGGTGAGGAATAAGAGTCGATTTAAAGTATTGTGGTTTGATACAGTTCAATGTTTTATATACTATCATACCAAATTTGAAACAGATCCTTTCCTGAGCATGAAGCCAACGCAATGAATTTAGTACAGAAGGTATATGCTCCTATCTTGATGTGTCGGTTATGACTCTAGTCTATGAGTTTTGAACGCTGGAGCTTCTGTATGTTTGACTCTTTTATACTGGTAAGAAGCGAGTTGCAGTAATCAAGGCGAAGGAGACTGATGAGTTTGCCAGAGATATCGTTGAAGGCTAATGACATAACGCTTAATTCTGCGTTTGTCACGAATTGACTTACAACTACCACTTGCATAGTCAGTAAGAGACAGTGTATATAGTTAAAACAACTCCCGAAAGAAACGTCAGTGAGAGAAACAGTAGAGTTAGAAACAATGTAATGAAAGTAATGAAAAAGAGACGAATAAAAACTATAGAATTAATGAATAGAAGTCTGGAATAACCGGAAAAAAGAAGCAGCCCGGTCGGCTGTGCATCCCTCCGCGTGGTGCGTCTTTTATTGGATGCGACTGCGGGCGACAAGCGCTGAAGCCGATGTCAGAAGAATTGGAGGAACGAGTGGCTAAATGTCTTCCGCGATGCGGGATACCCTTACGATGAAAAATTCATAGTTTGACTCTCCAGCAGCAGCAGCAGCAGAGAAGAAAAGAAGGAAGGAGGAACGTAGTGCGATCATCGAAATGGAAGTACAACCTCGAACTAATGCATCTGAACATCTCTCTTCGACTCTGTGGCGCATCATCTGTCTTCTATCTGCTTTTGTCTGCTTGTCGTCCGTCTGCCTGTCCGTCTATTTGTTTCTCTCCGGAATTCATTCAGACCGTGTAACCTACATGTTCTTACTACGGCTGTAAAGCGAACTCGATGTTATCAGCTGATTATTTCAGTTCCATCGATAATAGACGAAAACATGGAAACGTTTTGTAATACGCAAAGGGAGAAGCATTATAATATATACGCATATATATACATGTATATGTCCATATACATAGATGTAGATGTACGTGTAGATTTACTTCTAAATTTGCATATACACAAGCATATATATATACATATACGGCATCTGTAATTGTCTATTCTAAATTCAGTCTGCATTTACTTCATCATAGGGCGACAGTGACAAAAGGATAAGAAGTCGCTTTTACAGGCGACGTAGTAGTAGCAGTAGTCGACTCTGGTGGTAGTTTAGAGCTGTGGATACAACGCTAGCAAGCGCAATGAAATTAATCATGGCGACTGCGGCTAGTGATTGAATGGTGACAGTTCAGAAAATACCAAGTCATCAGGTGCCAACTCAGCGTCGAGTCCTGTTGGGGTCGGTAAAAGGTTTGGAATGTTAAAAGAATATTTATATTATGGTTAAATATTCGTTCAAATAGTTATATATATTCGTGTATATGCTGATAATATGCATACTAATGCCCCTCCTTAGCAGCCCTTCAGGACCAGCAGCAGCAACATCGTGGCTGGAATTTCATTGATTGTTTGTACGTGTCTGCGTGAGGCTGATAGTGGAGGCCTTCTGAAGCTACATAAGAAACATTCGTATGCAGACGAACATGCCGTTTATTTGCAACTCAAACATCATTTAGACTGGCAAGAAACCCTTTATGAGGCACCAGGGCGCTACATAAATGTCCAGATACATACTCAGTCAAACAGCCTTTGATGAGAGTCAAGGCTTTTAGCGAAAGACATGAGTTACTAAGCAGTCCATTCAAAGTGACATATCGACCACAGCAGAGATCTCACGCTGCAGAGAAGACCTTCAAAACTGAATAAAAAGCAGATAAATCTGTATGGCAGAGCAACTGGATCAGCGATCTAGAACCAAGGAAACATCAGTGCAAAGCTCCCTGTAGGTAGGTACACTAGATATAAAAATCTAAGAAGTTGTGCATAATTAGGAAAATTATGTCCTCAGTTCTTCTGTGAACTGGAAACCTGCAGCGCATTTCATCTCGGAGAGATGGTCAAAGCTGGAAATTGCAGCAATCGAACGAGCAGCAGCATTCAGAAAAGGCGGGAGTTGGTCAATGCAAAAGCGAGTAATGCCAGCACAGAAAGCATCGCTGAGCTGTACTAGAGTGAGGGAATGCAGCTTTGCGTGTGACGGATGCATCAGAGCAGCCTCGGAGGTCATCGTAGGTTGTCAAGTGGCATCGGGTGACCAACCCAGAAAACGGAGGTTCGGCCTGGATTAGGTTGAAGACGGTTTAAAGACATCTATGCGTAGAGTGTCTCATATGACCAGAATACTGGACATCTGAGGCCATAGCGACGCCATTGGCCGCTGAGCCATTAATATAGGCCTCAGTGATGTCCCGCGTGTGCATCTATATTATACATGTAGACCTAATTAGGCATAAAAGACTAGTAGATGGCGATTTCAGAGTCTGTATGGAACTCAACTGCAGTTTCTTTCAATACCGTTTAGCAGATCAGCGACATTAATGTAATGTAATGTTATGCGGTTGGTTCTGTGGTGTCGTTAGTCGGGTGTTGAAGCCAAGTAAGTAAGTAAGTAATTAATGAATTTGTTAACACGCCATATGTCCATAGACTGAGCCAACGTGTCATCAAAGTCAAACAAATATTCGAAGATACCCGTTTACTTTCTAACAGCAGCTCCGTCTGAACTACTTAGCCTAAGGAAGAATACAGCCAGGATTGGTTCGGTGCCAGGTCAGAGGCCAAAGGACAGCACCATGGAATCTTTCATAATTTTAACCCCAGCTACTGAGCTTTTATGTTCAGAGGGTGAAATCCCTGAAAGAATAAAAGAATCATTTTTCCCAATTGAATGATGAGCGAGTTCGCAAAAAGAGACTGCCGTCAGAAAAAGGTTCCCAGTGGCTTACAAATCACAGGTTTAGAAAATCAGGCAAAAAGTTCTTTATCTGCTGCCAACTGCTTAGTTCAGACGGTCGAAGAAGACTTACGCCTTCCGATAAACGCCAAAATCCTTCGCCGTTTGCGATGCTTTTAGGAGCTTCATTTAATACATAGATCTGCCTCTTCATCGGGTGAACTAGGACGGCTTCTTCAGCAGGCCATCCGATGATGATGATGATGATGACGACAAAGACGACGATGATGATGACAGTTACGATGCCGATGGCCATGGTACTGAAGACGAAGGTGGCCTGGTGGTGGCTGTGATGATGATGACAAAGTTGACTACTACGATGATGATAATGACGAGGAAGAAGACGATAACAGCAACAAGAACGTTATTGATGACTATGGTCCGGTTGAATGTGAAAACGCTAGTCGTTGTGATGGTATGAATGATGGTGTTAAATGTAGTGGTGATAAATGCGATGACGAATTACGTGATGAAGATATTTTGATGTCTGTTCTCAATTGTATTACAACGACTAAGAAAGTGACGACGAAATTAATTGTCAAAAGCTGCATAGAAAAAGCTACTGCATCACTTACCTTGGACGTGACGTAGAACTGTCTGAATTGTCACAAGAAAGAACGTGTAGGAATAGTACCATCTCATTGTCTCCCATAGCAACCACGCCACGGAGTACGTACATATACGTAGCGACGTACCAAGATAGATCTGTACTTCAGCTAAGCAGCGCACTTGCTAGCACGTGATCACGTATGACATTGATTGGCTTACATGGTGCGTTATTTATCTACGTAGGCATTCGGATCGTTTATGACAGACTGCAAAAGTCGTCGAGATCTTCTCATGAGTAGAACGCGCTTGAATTATTGTATTTCAGATCAGAGCTGACAGCAGGAAGCGGGGAATGCGTGTGAACATTTCCGCAGGGCTGTGAACGGTTTCCCTTGCAAGTTAGATTGGCGCTTGCATCGACGACGCGTAGTCAACGCTGCTGCCCAAAGGAACGAGTCGTCTTCGTCCGCTGTTCGATGGTGCTCGTCTTGGCGCAGTCCGCAGACGCTGCAGCCAGTAACAGAGGGTGCAGCAAAGTCAGTGAGTTCTTTGGAATCAGGAATTCTCTACTGTTACTCTCCTGAGCGTTTCAGCTTATTATCACAGCATCCGAGGCTCGACAATCAAAGCCCATAATTAGTTCATTACTGTATTTGTGAACTAGAAATTCGTGAAACTCGGATAATATGAAAAATTCTCACTTCCTGTAGGTCGTACGAAAGCCTCACGTATACCCAGCCCTAAAACGAGAAATTCACGTGGGCCTCATCCAGAAACTAACATTTCCCAATTCTTATAGTCGTGGGAAAAGAAATGACGAAATGTAAACTGGTAGGGAACTAGTAAATCTGATGACTCCGAATGCTTCAAGCAACGATTTTAGAGCCAAAGAGTTCACGAATGGGAATTTTCTCCTATTATTAAGCCTAAAACTTAACAGCTTTTGTGAATAGGCAAATAATATGAATACAAATACGGGTGATTCGATAAAAAACGACTACCATAACTCAAACTCTCTTAAATAAAATTCCGATTCTGATGCCGATAAAAGAATACCAAACGTTGGAGACAAAACGAGAACATCCCGCTTAGAATTGTGGGAACGCGATTACCGGAAGTAGAATAGGAAATTCTTAAGATCGACGCCAACGTCGCAAATGCTTCCCTTGGGAGAGAAAAGAGAAGTCGAGACGAGACGCAGCGACGCAACCAGGCGAGACTGTAGACTTCCGTTCCCTCAATCCGCAAATCCGGCTTCGACGCCTGTCCGTCAGTCCGTCCGAACAATTTCCCGCGTCCACTAGCCGACAAAGCGCGCAATAATCCCGAGGAGCCGCGATAAGCGCTTAGACGGGCTACGGCGCCGCTAAACGCCCAGGCGGATTCGCTGGCCACGAGGCAGCGGGAAAAGTAACAGCAGAAGCAGCAGCAGCAGCAGAAGCAGCAGCAACAGAAGCAGCAGCAGCAGCGCCGTGGCCAATGGTCTTTGTGTAGAGAGCGTTTTTGCTTAGGACGATCAAAGATTTAAGAATTATGGTTCATAATTAAAGGGTCAGGATCAATTAGACGAGTCTCTCTCGCCGCCGTTGTAAGATCTGCGCTGTCAATTGCTTATAAAGCTGTCATACGCAAGTCACTGGATGCCATCTGCCGCACATTCGCTTCGCTGCGTTCACCATGTTGCATTGGCAACCGTTTTCTACTGTGCGACTAATTGCAAGCAACGCGAACTGCATCAATTAGGAAATCTTGGACTAACAAGAGTGTTTACGGATGTAACAATATATCAATATTGGATGTAACAATATATCAATCTTGGAATAAGATATTTCTAATTATTAAGCATAGGAAAGGCTCTTCAAAGTCGCAATACAGCTTTTTTCTTGTACTGCAGTAGATAAATATTTAGTCTAGTAATTTCGAGAACTGAGAATTCTTCAGACTAGGACAGAGAAAACCTAGTCTTCAGTTCATGATCGTTCTTCTTCTTCTTCCTTCTGGCTGGAAGTAATCCCTCCTAGGAGAGGGGTCAGCCGCACGAATCCTTCTTTTCCATTTGTTTCTGTCTTCAGTATCTTCTTTCTTCAATCTGAGGAGCTTTAGGTCTTGTTGAATCGTGTCTCCCCATCTCTTCTTTTGTCGTCCCCGACTGCGGCGTCCGTAGACCTCTGCTGTCGTAAGTCTTTTAATGGAGTTTTCCTCCTCTCTCCTCATCACATGACCATACCATCTCAACCTGGCTTCTGGTACCTTGTCAGATATACATGCCACTTCCAATTTCTGTCTAATATACTCATTCCTTTTCCTGTCTTTCAGGGAGATTCCAAGTATTCATCGCAGCATTCTCATTTCTGTTCTCTCCAGTAGCTTCTCCTCCTCTTTAGTCAATGTCCAGGCTTCTGCTCCATATATCATCACTGGTCTTATCATTGTTTTGTACACCTTTCCTTTGAGTTGAACCGGCATTTTGACATCGCATAATACACTCGATAGGTCTTTCCATTTTTGCCACGCTGCCTTAATCCTGTTCTTAACATCATGTTTGCGTTCTCCTTTAGCATTCATTATCGATCCAAGATACTTAAAGGTTTCTATTTGTTTCAGTGCATTTCCTGTGATGTCCTTGATCGTTAAGACCTGTAAAAAGCTAAAAAAGAAGAAATTCGAAGTTTGGAAATTGAAACACTGAAGAGATTTTAGAACTAGCAATTCTGAGAAGACAGACTTTATATGTGATCACAGAACTTCTTAAATTATAATATCGTTTCTAAGTGAAATCGATTGAAAACTGCAAAAATACTTGACATTTTGAATAGTATTGGTGCATGCTACATGATCATAATGAAATGCTCGCCTTTTTTAAATTTAGAGAAACGATGAACATAAAATTAGGAATTCTATGAGCCACTAAGTACTAGAACTAAGTACTAGAAGTGAAGTTTTTCTATAGTTGGGAGGAATTCATATAAAGAACTCATGATGTCATTTGCTTAAGCTGCAACATTTAGTGTTAAATCGTGGTGCTGCAGTCTCCCTGCCTGCTTAGATCGGTTGTTCAGGGACTGCGTAATATACTGTAGCACAATATCTTCTTATATTTATATAGCGTCTTTTCTCAAACCATTTGTCTCAAGCTCTGTATATTTCTTTACAGGAAAATGACAAGAGAAGTACTTCACAACATCACCGAGTGTTGTTCTGCGTGAGATGTGTTTTCTGATCGCTAAACAATGCCATCGTCTTGAAACGCGATTGTACAACAAAACCGCATCCACAAGCACACACACACACACACACACACGCAAACACACACGCACGCAAACACACACGCACGCAAACACACACGCACGCAAACTCACAGGCAGAGGCCTCGGTGTCGTTCTGAACGCTATACAATTACAAAATGAACGAATAGCTCGCCGTTTCCTAGCGTAATGGCTCAAACTCTACCCCAAGGGAGAAGCATTGCTGTACATGCAGAATATACTGCATGGCATTATGTAAAAGTATTCCACATACCATATATACATGTAGGTACACATGTATAGAAGCCCTATAATCTATACGTACGTTGCATGTATATTCAACATGAACAGTATATAGACAGTACACGAAGGAGGAGGAGGAGGAGGAGGAGAAGGAGGAGGAGGAGGAGGAGGAGATACAGTCGGTGTATATATAAGAAATGAAGCCTATATTGCTTCGAGTTAATTATTTCGTTTCTCTGAAGGCTTTCCTGGGTTCGAGTGACAGGTTGTCAATATAAGATGTAGGAGTTGCTTGTGAGACTGGGTGATCGATCGATCGGCTAATATAGCCAACGGACACAAAAAGGCCAAGTCCACGATTATTCATATCACATAAGACGTAGTCTATATATACTCTATATCGTGTTTAACTGTAAGCTTTGCACAATCATGTCCATGTATTTAGACGACTATTCAATGAAGTAGGGTTAAGCTAGTTTGCAGACCATAGATTGTTACATGACTGATTTAATCATATACTACTGCGCGTGCTTTTATGCGAAGAGCCAAGATAAATGACGTAATTTATTATCAAATTATAGAGACTGTGTAGAGGGCCATTGTGTAGGTCTGTATTCACGTACAACAAATGAACACGCATGTCATTCGGCACTAAACTATGTAGCTCCGAATCGAATATTTACTTAAGCCTACAGCTTATAGTACGCCTGTTGAATGCAGTGACGTTAGCAAAATTACATATACACAATGTATTTACTGTACAGATTCAAACTTGCATTATTCATGTACACGTGAACCTGTTATACATATTTATAAGAATGTTCCGGGGGCCTCAATGTTTCTGTCAGTGCATAGTTTTGTATGCATGTCTTGCTTGAGGCGCAGTCTAGCATCTCAAGAAAGGCATGCATACAAACTAGACACACACAGATTCCTACTTCCAACGCCGCCAGTTTTAAATGTTGATTGGAAGAATCCTCCAGAAGGACGGTCCAATGCATAAGAAAGTACAATGTGCCCGCATCGTTGTACAAGAGCGCGGGACCAACAATTCCCCACGGGCCGAAAATGTAACGATCGTCGACCTGGCTGGATGGAGACAGGAACGTAAAGCCCACTGACCGTTGAGGCTCATCCAAAGAAGAGAATCTTGGATGTAATCCTCTTCTCGACCGGAAGCCAATGCAACCTGATTCACATATAAATGTAAGTGTACACGTTTTTCTATATTGATCGTATAGCCTCTAGCCTGTTTATTTTTCAATAAATTAATCGGGTGAGATTCTAGTTCGAAGCATGCAAGAATACATATACTGTACAGACATATATAGGTATATGTATGGCCACATATATAAGTGGGCAGGTATGTAGCTAGGTATGCATACTTGAGACACTTAGTATAACGTCTTTTAAGAACCTCTCAGAAGCTCTGAATACACTTTTTCTAAAGGATATCAAAAAAGGCGTTTTTACTTTTAAGTTAGGTTTCAGATCCATAAAAATCAGCTCTATATCAACTATTCTTTAAATTAAATTGTGGACGAATATGGGAATATTACGGAATAGTATAAGCCCATCAAAGCATACTCAGGCAAACTATGCTAATGCGAAACAATAAATATACTGATGTTTTTTGGTAATTTTATTGATGAAAGTGCTATATGCTCTTTCCAAGTTAGTCGTTGATCTATGTACTCGCCAAAAAATTTAGACGATGCTGTCTGTATTATCTCCTTTGCCATCCATTATAAGCTTTATATCACACTTGGGCACAATTTTGCGATGGTAACGAAATAATATAAATTAGTTTTTGGATAGATTCAACGACAATTCGTTTGTTCTAACCAGGGCCCTATAAATATCATTTCACGATTCGCTCTTTCAAATAGAGAATTATTTTATTAGAAATAAACACAATAGTGGCATCAGCGAACAGAACGAAGTATATAAAAATAGCAATGGCTCTAATAAAGACTCTTAAAGCGCACCCCAAATTATGGATTTTTGGCTAGGGCTATGCCCATCAAAGTAAACGTACTGTACTGAGACCTGCATGAATGTAATATTATGCTGATTAGACAACAAGTTTAAAGCGCATGCTTGTATAGGAAATTTCCACGATGTAACATTAATGGGTCCTCGTGTTATTGACTTGTTTGTGATTGGCTAGCGGAATAGTCGGTTGTTGGCTGGCGCAGTCAGGCCAATATCCAAAAAGTCAGTCTACAGCAACAGGGAGACAGCCTACAGCGGATTAGCCCACTCGGAAAGGTGAGTCTTAGGTTGAGAACGAATGACACAAGAGACTGAGCATAACGTACATAATCAGGACGAGAGTTCAAAATTTAGGTCCAGCAAATAAAAAAGCTCGTCCACCAACAATAGTTTTTGTTTTGTTTTTGGTACGACAACCATTCATATGACCCGGTTGAATAATGCAAAGTTTGAGGAATGAGGACTGATTTTAAGTATTGTGGCTGGCCAGAGTTCAATAAGCCACAATACAATCTGAAACAAATTCTTTGCTGGACAGGAATCCAATGCAAAGATTCAAGTACAGGCACTATATGCTCATATTTGGACGTATCAGCATGTCTGACTTTGTAATACTGGTAGGAAGCGAGTTACAGTAATCAAGCTACTGGAAGCCAGTGCATTCGCCAGATATATTTATGAGAACATGAGAACATGACATCTTATACCGCATATGTCACGAATATGCATTATGACGACTTACAAATAGCATTTCATAGTCGGTGAGTAACATGGTGTAATCAAACCAAGTTACAAACAGCACCAACCAATTCAACGAATGAGTCGCCCAGCTTTAAAGATTAATACTTCTTAAGTTGCTGTTGAGAGCCCAGTAGTAGAAATCCAGATTTCGACGGGTTAAGCAGGAGTTTATTAGCCGCCATCCAAGACTACGTCTCCTTAAAGGCAATGGATAACAGCAGCACAGACGAATGACAAGACAAACTGTCGGAAGTAATATAACTTTGAGTTCAATTCAGCATAGAAATGATATCTTAGTAAGTAATTGTCCAGTAATGTACCTAATGGCGTGGTGTATAATGTAAACAAAAGAGGACCATGCACAGAACCCTGTGGAACACCACTCGTCAACAACGCATTAGTCGAATCCGTCCCATTGTCTTTCACAGTCTCTGCAGGTACCTGATGGTGGTCGATTGATTGCTTACGCGTTGACCTGCTCTCATTTCCCGATCCCTCCAATGTTGTCGCTTTTGCTTTTCATCTGTCACCAAGCAGTATAACTTTCTACCGGCGTAAGCTGCGAAGCAAACAGGCCTGTTGAAATGAACTGATGCTTTCGGTCCAGGACTTTGGGATTCGTCCAATGCTGTGCACAAGAAAAAATGAGCACCTTCCCTACGTTGCACTGCGGGACATGGGAGCTGTGCTTCCAAATTTCTTCTTCAGCCTTAACATTTCTCGACCCAGAGCCCCGTCTCCGACGACTTCTTTTGACGAAGGTGATCATTTAACGAACTGTTATACTGTACTAAAGCTTTGGGTATAGTACGGCGGAATATAGCAGGATCGTGCGTGTAGGTGAGTTTTGTTTGTGTGCGTGTCTGTTTGTGTTTATGTGCCCATTCGGTTAGAACTGCACATTGTGTCTGCTGTCCCATAATAGGCCCACATTAGTATTTTGGCGCACTTAGTATCGGCGTCGTGCTTTTCATTCATTTGGGCCTGAAAGACGGCGTCTGAATGGGGCATTCGGATCATCGAGCTGGGAATCGACTTCGCAGAAAATAACTGAACTAACGAACGAACGACCAAACTCGTTTGGCATAACGACGCCTTATGGCAACGAAGGCCATTGACGTCTGAAGAGGTGGAATGTTCGGTTGACCAGCCTGCATGAGTACGCCAGTTGCCTTTGATTCCATAGCTCGGAACTCACACAATAAACGCGCCCACCCTAATGCCATCAGTGAAGTTTATTATCTAAAAGGCATTAAATTGGTTCAGTCATTACCAATGTGGTTTTGATGTCAAGTCATTTCTGATCATTCAATGTTATGTATAAAATGGTACTACTACTTCTACTACTACTACTACTACTACTTCTGAACGCGCAAGCGTGACGACTCTCGCTTGATACTAGCCAACTGGACAAAGAATACTGCATGGCTCCATATAAGTTCTGATTTGCATTATACCAGTGGCAATATGCATGACTTTTCTTACACTGAATCATCTCTAGAATTTCACTACTACCTCCAGCTCCAGATTTTCTCTTTCTCTGTTCTTATTTCACACACAACAGGCAGACTGCCTGGTTTCACATAGTCTGCGTTTTTGAGATGAACACATTAAGTTGCCGATGTAGTAGCAGCAGTAGCAGTAGCAGCAGCAGTAGTAGTAGTAGTAGTAGCAGTAGTAGTAGTAGGTCAATCACAGACAAAAAAGGAAAACAGTAGAAACATTCTTGAAATATCGGATTGAAAGACAAAGTGAAGAACAGACATAGAAAAATTATTTCTGCATTTATTGAGCGCCACTATCTAATCAGTAAGCATCAGTCGATAGCGCTGAGCAATTGTGAGTGAAGGTCCGTAAACACTAACCGTCTCAGAGGAGGCTCGAACCCGTACTCTTCATATTACAAACCGATCGCTCTAACCAGTCAGCTACGTGACACAAAAATAGAAAACTTAGTCTACGCCTAAGGCTGGAAGAGAAACGGAATTTATATTATATAATAATAATTTTACATGAATAATAGAACATAATTTAGGCCATATTTAGGCCTACATAGACCTCTGTAGTCTGTGTATATATTTACATTATGTCTGTAACATACATACACTCCAACACATATACAACTGCACATGCATCCAAAATATATATGTATATGTGCATATATAGGCCTATGTTTATATACATATATATAATTTAAAAAATCCAGCATTCATAAAGAGTTCAAAAATAATCATAAGTTTGTGCCAGTTTGTTTGGCTCTGTGTGTCTTAATGTGTGTTTTATACCGCTATCTATATACATATATATATATATATATATATATATATATATATATATATATATATATATATATATATATATATATATATATATATATATATATATATATATATACACACATATATATACATATACGTAGACTTTTTGTCCGTATGAGTGTGTATCGATGTAGCTTCGATCAATGGACACTGATTCCAATCTGTTATGCCTTGCGCCAGGACAATGTTGGACTATCGGGCGTTCTTGATGGCTGGTCCAAAGCTTTGGAATTCATTGCCCAGTTCTGTGCACTTTCTCATTTAGCCAAGGCCATTCAGGTCTGAACATAATAAGACTTATCTGTTTAAACTTGTTTACTAATCGTAGCCCTACTCTTGGCTTCTCTGATCTCTGATTTCAACCGGGCTTCTCCAACGGATTTTCCAATTTTTACTCCAATTTAACTTGAAGCGACCATTGATTGATGTCTTGCGCATCGTGATAAAGGCAATACATCAGATCAGAACAGATTTGGTGTCTTTTCATTACTGCTCCGTTAAGTTCAAGGACCCGGGAGCCATGGCGCTAAAGGCGCGGATGCTCTCACAAGTTTCTGCTCTATGACTCCGGGGCAGAAGCATGCTCACGCAACTTTTATGGGCAACGGAGATATCTACTATTCCACGGAACAAACACTAATACTATAAAAACTAATACAGTGATAATTATATACTCTGATATTACGTCACATAATTTTATCCACCTTAGGTCTGTACTAAGCTGAGGTTGGCTCACACAACTTTTAAACACTTCCCGGGCCAGTCTTAAAAGTTACACGTTGGGTTAGAGAAATCTTCTCGGGTAAAAGACTGGCATCCACCTAGCGATTAAATCATGATAAAGAAAATTGCATGCATACGCGTGTATTTATTTGCATATTTATTTGTGTATGTATGTATGTATGTACTTTTGGATCTGGCTATTTATATGTATGTATGTATGAATACACGTATACATGTATGCATGTACATATGATTGTGGATATTTAAACTTATACGGCATCTGTAAAGGCTGTTCCCAGCCTTCATGAGTAAAAGTAGGTGTAAGTTTCCTTCCACCCGCGAGCATAGGATGATAGGACAGCCAATCAAGGAAGGAATTTCTCAAACGCAAAGACGATGTGGAGACAAGAATACACAGACGTTCCATTGTTGACGAAACATCTGATGAAACATTCTTGGTTTTCAACAGCCTAGCGTCCTATATCGACTCGTCGATGGTTTTGTTAGCAATAACAGAATCCTGCGACTACGGTAACTGTTATTCTAGACAAATTCCAAGCCAAGCGACCTAGCTGATGGCTGGAGTCAAATGGCCGACCATGCAACTGATTGCTTATCAACAAAGACCATCGCTAGGAGGTTAGCGTTCGATCTCAAGAACGTCTGCGAAATGCGAAGGATGCTGCTCTGTAATACCTGCTGGTTGGGTTTAGACTTTCAAGAAGTTGCATCTGAATCTGAATAGCACATTTATGTAGCGCCTTTACATGTGAAGATCATCTGATTGAAGATGTTTGCACATAGGCAAAATGTTTGGTTGATGTTGCAAGGCAGTTTCGCTTAAATCGACTTTTGTAAGGGTATCTTACTCTACCTAATAATGCGAGAACTTCTGACTTGTGCGTTTTATCCTTAAAACTTTATCTCGAGAGCTAAACAGCTCAGAAAAACTACTGATAGGAAAGGCTTATAAAGCGGATCTTTGGGACCCCTTGAGAATTCATTTTATAGTTAGATAGTTACTGTGATTCTCATACGTGAGCTAGAGCTACAAAATCCCTCACTTTTCGTAGTATCTCATCATCTTGTAGGCCTGACCGTTGAACCTCATTAGTGGCAGTTGAACTGGCTGGTCCGCCATCGAGGTCTAACCACTGCCCCCGAACACTGTTCGACGTAGCTAGAAGTTTTATGAAAGCTAAAACCTTAACCCTTTCAATTTGATTT
Organism: Norana najaformis; assembly: GCA_964023275.1. NCBI lineage: Eukaryota > Metazoa > Annelida > Clitellata > Crassiclitellata > Hormogastridae > Norana > Norana najaformis. The sequence continues at coordinate 9,821,231 of OZ029916.1, read as the reverse complement.
AATCTATTGTCTTCTTAGACCCACAGTAGTAATTTTCAATTTTCTATGATCCCTGCTAAGTAAAATTATAAGTTGCTAGTTGAATTAAACAACTTGAAGGCGATCCGAAAGGATACAGCAACAGCTTTTGGAGGAAACGTATATATGTATGTATGTATGTATGCATGTATATATGCATGGATGTATGTATGTATGGATGTATGCATAGATGTATGTATAGATGTATGTATGTATGAATGTATGTATGTATGTATGTATATTGGCTATTTATATTTACATAGCGTTAAACTTGTTCTGGAAAAGACGATCCTCTTGACTCGGAATTTATAGAGAGAAACAGAAACTTAAAGAATTATAAAGTCGGGGCCGAAGACGACTTCGGTTCAGAGAGAGAGAGAGAGAGAGAGAGAGAGAGAGAGAGAGAAAGAAAGAGAGCAAGAGAGAGAGAAAGAAAGTGAGAAAGAGAGAGAGAGAGAAAGAAAGAAAGAGAGAGCAAGAGAGAGAGAGAGAAAGAAAGAGAGAAAGAGAGAGAGAGAGAAAGAAAGAAAGAGAGCAAGAGAGAGAGAAAGAAAGTGAGAAAGAGAGAGAGAGATAAAGAAAGAAAGAGAGAGCAAGAGAGAGAGAGAGAAAGAAAGAGAGAAAAAGAGAGAGAGAAAGAAAGAAAGAAAGAGAGAGAGCAAGAGAGAGAGAAAGAAAGAGAGAGAGAGAAAGAAAGAAAGAAAGAAAGAGAGAGAGCAAGAGAGAGAGAAAGAAAGAGAGAAAGAGAGAGAGAGAAAGAAAGAGAGAAAGAGAGAGAGAGAGAAAGAAAGAAAGAGAGAGCCACAGTGAGCCAGAGAGAGACAGAGAGGGACAGAAACAGAGACCGAGAATAAGAGACAAAGACAGAGACAGAGAAATACAGAGAGAGCTACAGAGAGAGATACAGAGAGAGATACAGAGAGACAGAGAGAAAGAGAGCGCAAGAGACAGAGAGAGACAGAAACCGAGAATGAGAAACAAAGACAGAGACAGAGAGATACGGAGAGAGATACAGAGAGAGACAGAAAGACAGAGACAGTATGGGTACGTGAGAGAGAGAGAGAGAGAGAGAGAGAGAGAGAGAGAGAGAGAGAAAATCAAAGGGCATCTATGATTTGTTAAAAACTATAATTATAGTGAGCATAGACTGAAGCTAGGGCGATTGGCCGACTATCGTACGATTAGCAAGGCTTTTGAAAACGATTCGCTGTTCTGCAATGATTTAAGAATTGGAATTGACGATGTAATGTATCTTCAGCACAAAACGATACTCTCACCATTAGAGTTTACTACAAGGTAAACTTTTTAAAAGAGATACAGCGTTGGTTAACGCGGATAAAGACATCAGCAGTCATCCAAGTGACTGCAGCGTCAGAAGAAATCTTAAACTCGTGCTAAAGACGGTGTTGCAGGTTGAAGTAACTGATCATGTAAAATGAGGCTGATATGAAAAGCATGTTAGCTGGCCCTGTTTTAAGAACAAGACAATAAGCCTAGTCATGTTATAGTGTGTAGGTTAACATGTTTCATTCCAAATAGATTGACACAGATCGAAAGTGGTAAGTAAATAAGTTAGTAGTGCTTTTGCTAACATATGTCATTAATGTCAATAATGCATTTGCTAACATTGTTAACAAATAGGCCAACATTACTTACTCACCCATTCACTCACCACATGTCGATCTGTGTCAGTCTATTTTGAATGAAACGTATTAGCCTACAGACAACTGAAATTGGAAGGCGATGGGATGCACACAATTATAGATGTAGACTTACACTGAGTTACTTTTAAACAAAATAATGTTAACATAGAAATAGATGAATATGCCTAACTGCGAAAATCTGTATCAAGAGACGCTTCTTCATTCTAAGACGTTTTACAAATTACGCAGTTACACAAATTAGAAAATTACTTTACAACAATACAACGTTTAAGGTCTAAACCAGAACTAAACGCCTTCGTTGTAAAGTATACTTGTTTAATTACGCACAAACATCAGTCATGAACGACATTACGCGACTTTTTCTTAGACGACTATAGCCTAGAATAACTGCGTAGTAGCAGGCTAATAACTGCTGAAATTAAGCAACACTGAATATAGGCTAATAAAACGTAGTCTTTCCTGCTCAAAATTACCTCTTAATGTTACGAAATGAATAAATGGATTTATATAAGATAAGAGGTGGCATTGGATCAGAGCCAAACAGCCGCCGCCCAGCCGTGAATAATGGTTTAATTGGAGGCTGGCTTGCAGACCGCATCTCGTCAGACCTAAGTGTAATTTAATGACCCTTGCGCATGGACCAGATATGAAACACAAGAGCTATGTATATACCACTATATTTGACAGCTGTAGCTTATGAAACATGCGTGTTCTAGTACAGCGCCACAAATTGTGTTCTGCTACGACTTCAAATGAAATAGATTTTAAAACCGGTTTAAGTTTGACTATGATACAGCACAAGTTTTAAGAAATTAAAGATTATGACACAGTCGAAAGCAGTTTGTAGGATCCATAGCCATTAGTAACGAAATTGTCACCATCTCTTCCTAGGCTGACAAAGGGTAACATGTCCAAGTGGTTGGCGAACTATTGAGCTCCTGTGTATGCTGACTACTGTGTAGAAATTGTCCTACAATGCCTACCCTGGACTTAACACTGTAACCTTACTCTGTGACTCCTAGTTAAAAATTGCTCAAAATTCGCCCTAATTCACAAATGAATTGACAAAGTTCCTTTCTCGTCTCTTTAATGTCAAACTTCATTTATCAATAGTACTGTGACCTGGTTCGTTCCTGTACTTTGGTTCCTGTGGGTGAACTAGTCTCACGAACTGTGTGGTAGTGCCTTGAATATTAAAGGCTGGCGCATTAGGGGTTGATAATTCCATGTGGTTATACCCTTGAAGAGGCACTACACGTATGCTCTAATCATGAACGATTAATGAGTAACTGATGACGATTACTACTTGTAAAATTAATGATACCGTTGCCTTAATTTTTAAAGTGAAGGAAGCATATATCACTAGCACTACATCCACAAAGCAAATACTTTTACCTAATGATCCGGTCGTAAATCATGATGATGATGACTGTATGTAAATGGACCATACATTTAAAGTTCCGAGGAACCTACAGATGCTGTAGTCAGTAAGTATGTGTATATACATGTATGCACGTATATGCGTCTTTATTTATTAAAGCACTTATAAGGCGCGCAATGTCAATACACCTGAATCTGAGGCGCTAAGGGTCAAGATGGAATCATCCAAAAGCCAAGGTAAAGTAGTGAGTCTCAACAAGTGATTTAAATGGTCAAGTCGGGCATATAGTGGTAGACGATTCCAAATACGAGAAGCACATCAGTTAAAGGCACGTAATCTACACAATGCCCTGAACCAAGGTTCCTACAACAAACCAGTATCGGAAGAACACAAGGTCCAGGAAGGCGATAAGGACTCGGCAATGGATTAATACATGAAGGAAGGCCGGTGTTCTGAGCCTAAGCGCCCCACACACTTATGATGATGATGGTGATGATGAGTTCTCTGCCCGAAGGCAGGTCCATTGGCATATGCCACCCGGAGATGAGATGAGTGAGGTGGTTTCCCGTTTCCTTCCTCACAGACAATTGTGGGTGAGCAACGTGTCCAAGGTCGCTAAACAGGGGCTTGAGGCAGATTCGAACCCACGACCCTCCGGTTACGACACACTTATACCAAATGTAAATACACAGTGGACACAAGAGTAGCGACCTTAAGAAAGAAACCTTGTTGTTATAAAAATACCTGCAATTCAATAGAAAGTGGCAATATGATTGTCACTGCCCGTACAATGTAAACTACCCGTGGCAAAATTATGGCTACTGCCCATAAACTGCATCTCGTCAGACCTAAGTGTAATTTAATGACCCTCACCACATGAACCAGATATGAAACACAAGAGCTATGTATATACCACTATACACATGCCTTGATGTGGTAGAAATAGTTCGCGGCAAAAATATGGGCATGCGCTGCTCGTGACAGTCAAAAGGGAGCAGCCAAAAACTGCTACTGTTCACGTGCAACTGCTGTCACGATCAAAGGATTGTCTTCAGATGTGGTTACAAATCATTACAAAAGCCAATGTTCATAGATTTATTGCGCACAACTTCGCTTGACCTTCTGAACTGATACCAGATATACAGCACTCACTACTGACTATTTTTAGATCCGAAATTTGAAAGACACTCCACCCTTCTAACATTTAGTATATGAAAACGAATTAAATATGTGGCAATAATGTTTTCTTTGCCCGTTAAGAGTACCTACTTGTTGGTGGCCATTATGTCGCCACTACTCTTTAAAGGGTAAAAGGTCAAGCATGCAATCTTAAACTTAATACGCCACTCAAAAGGAAGCCAGTGAAGTGTGCGAAGGCGATCTATTGCATTTGATGACAAAGAAGAACATGTAACAACCCTGGAAAGAGAGTTTTGAAACCTCTGGAGGTTTTTACATTAAAAGGAGATATACCGTATAGGACTGCATTTGCTCAGTCTAATCGAAAGCAAACAAGAGCATGTGCTACTGTTTTAGTCATATCATCAGTCGAAGAATGCCTGATGTGACAAAATGCCTTGATGTGGTAGAAACAAGACCTGCAAACCGAAGATACGTGTGAAGTCATAGTGAGCGAGTTGTCACCGAGAGGTTTCATAATGTCTGATAATGGGATTTTGGTTCCAGCAAGGTCAATAGATTAATGTGAAGATAAAGACCGCATATTCTGATGAGTTGTAAAAAGAATTGCTTCTGACTTATCTGGATTGTTTAAGAACCTCTCAGAAGCTCTGAATATACTGTGTTCTAAAGGATCAGAAAAGCAAAACCAAATGTGAAGAAAGAACATAATTTGAGTTCAGTTTTAGCTGAGGGATCTGTTACAGATAGCAAGCAACGTAGAGTTGAGTATTATCAGCATATTGCTGGTTCAATGTATTATGCATGCGTGCAATTTGACAAATGGGCGAAATAAAGATAGAAAAAAGGAGAGGCCTGAGGACAGAACCCTGAGGTACACCTGAACGACAGACAACAGGATCAGAGCGAGATGATTTTATTGCCACTTGCTGAGGACGATCATTGAGATAAGGAGATATCCAGTGAAGAACCGAAACAGCAATTCCAAAAGATATATAGAGGCAAGACAACAAAATACCATGATCTACAGTATCAAATGCAGCACTCGAATCAAGAGATATAAGAATAGATGCTTTGTCGGCATCCATTGAATGAAATATATTGCTAAGTGTGCCAGTAAGAGCAGTCTCAGTTGAATGATGTTTACGATAAGCCGACTGAAAAAGAATAAAAATGACTAAGTACATTCTATGTACTAAGTACATTTTATGTACATATATATGTGTGTATGTACATAAGTATTTATGTATGTATGTATTCATGCATGCATGTATGTTATTGTGATTGTAATAACAGATTTATGCATGTATGTACGTATGCACACATGAATGTATTTATGCATCAGTGTGTTTAAGCATCTGCATTTTCGAGAATTTCGTGTATTTAGCAAAATAATGTCAGATATCACATCACATGATCGCGGTATCATTGTGGGGCCTTGTGCAACCATATGACTGTCCCTCTGTAGCATTCGTGACCCTGCAATAAAGACTCAATCGGAAATGATAACTGATCATAAATTGTTAATAAGACGCAATCATAAATTGCCGACAAATGTGATGTGGTGAATGGGCGGAGTTGGAAATGAACAGGTGGGGTGGCAGCAAATGACCGGTGCGCATGGTAACTGAAGTGGCGCGCTTTCGGTTGCCACCTGCATTGAAATGGGAGATTGTTGCAGGTGATATCGGCTGCCACAACTGCAGTTCAACTTCAAATAAAAATGAGGCTAATGATATTATTTATGATATCATATCTTTTATCTGGCTTATTACTTGGCTGATCATGAATCACACAATTGCTTCTCAGAATTTATCCGTTAAAAATATCGAGTTTATCAAATAATTGCTAAAAAGCGTTGTGCATTTTACAACAGGTGGTCTTAATGAGTGTATAATGTGAAAAGCACCACATATTATGAGGGATTACAATACGTGTCACAGAACATTGAGCAAGTGCAGCTGTCTGACGTAATATTTGCGTTTGGAGCAAAGCCGGTGAATAACTCGGTTCACTTAAGCAGCAGGGCTTCTGTCCAGACAAGTTTAGGCGAGAGTGATCACAGACAGCCGATCATGAGCCTGTGTGTCAGACCAGATTAGAGTTCGCTGACCTCCAGGCTATTCTCTGAAGTTTATTTTGAGAAACTGGAACACGACAATGCGCCTTATCAGCGCTTTTGAGAGATTCCTAAATGGAGGTAGATAAATACAATACAATACAATACATACATACTCTACATGCATATATACATACATAATGTACATACATACATGCATCCATACATCCATACATACATGTATACATATTGCACATACATACATACATACTGTACATACATACATACATTCATACATACAGTACATACATACATGCATACACGTATACACGCATATATAGTAAATACATGCATACATATGTAGGCCTAAATATATGCGCACGCACATGCATACACACATTCACACATGTATTCATGAATATATATATATGCATACATACATACACACATACACATATATTCATACATGCATTCATGAATATATATATACACACATGCATACATAGGCCTAACAAATACAAACCAATGCATGCACACATACACACACATACATGCATAGTGATGTTGAGGATAGAGGATGAGGGCGATTTTTATTCATGATATTATGATACAATACTTAGGCATGCGCAGTTAATTCTTGTTCGATGTTAAGCGGAGCTATGCATGCATGGATGGGCTATCGTTGTGTAAAGAAGAAAATATAGATTGTAAAATAACAGACGGTTTTATTTAGCGGTGGATTCTACAGAAGAGAAGGACCGAATATTCTACAGCTATGGCTCTTCCTATTATCCTAAGTAAAGAGAGCCTGCCGGAGAGAGAAGAGGCAGAAGAGAGTCACGTGACGCGATCAGTTGAATTTATACGCATTCTGTCCGCCTTGTGTAATTATTGCGTATCCTCCCGAAGCTCTTAGCGTCAAGTGCGAGACGGATAAGATAAGGGAGATAATTTATAGTATAATTGAATCGAACTCAGAGAATGTGACGTCATATGCATTCCTACATCAGGACTGTGAATGATCAATCTAGGTCAGAGTATATATAGTTCCTGTGATGAAGGATAAAAGATAATGATCGGTTAGATAATCCTGGGTGATCAGATGTGATAACACGGTCAACTGTTGTTGACCTCTCGACTAGTGCGGTTGAATGTAGGGTCACCGCTAAGTAAGGACCTCCAGCAAATACTTCATGCCCAGTTACTTATCGTTCATTCTCGTCATTATAGCCTACACTGGCGCAATGGTGTCCTCGGCCTCGTCGAAATCATATTTGACGACCTCGTCCTTGGCCTCGGCCTTATGAGTCTGGCCTCGATCTCATAAATTTTGGCCTCGAACTTAGAGGCCGACATTTTGGGGTTGCGTTTAATTCTGGCGCTACTGTATTAATTAAATGCCCTGAAGCAGCCTGTACAAGGGACAGAAGCAAGTTGTAGGCCTACTGAAATTGAGGGCAATGCTTCTTTCAAGCCCTAGACCCTAGTATAGTTTAATAAACTAAATTATGTCGAGTCAGGGCCGGATTATCACTAGGGAGCCCCATGCAAACTATACCCGGGGGGCCCTTGTGTTACTGCGCATGGGATGTTGGGTTGCCGTTAAGACATGCTGTAATCAAAGTGTAATATTATTATTTCTGCATTTAATAAGCGCCTCTATCTAATGATTAAGCATCAAACGATGGCGCTGAGCAACTGCGAGTTAAAGACTTGCTCAAGTAACCGTCTCAGCGAAGGCTTGAACTCTCCCGCCTTACAAGCCGAGCCCTCTAACCAATCGGCTACCGTGAGATATGATGAGTCAATGACTGTGCTGTTCAAACCAGTAGTCAAGCATACATAACAGATAACAACAATGCTGTGCATTTCGAAGGCTATCTAAATTGGTTTAAATTGCTTGCTATGGTGACAACACACATCATATCTTACTCCTCGCACTCAGGCTGTCTTTCTCGCGGGATCAATGAAGACCCGCACACCACTCAGGACTCTGTTCTCGGTTTCTTGTTTTCAATCCATGTTCACCACACTGCTAAATACTTTACTGATTCAAAAAAGTGGTCTCAAACTGACCACTAACCACTCGACTTGAGACCAGTTACATTTGGCGTCCCACAGGGTTCGGTCCTTAGGCCCCTTTTCTAGATACTCTGTGGGGAGCTACAACACATCCAAATTTAAGCACATAATTCCTATATTTATGTCTCTGCTTCTGACTTCCTGCTCAGCAAGGGATTTTAAACTCTGGCCATCCACAATGCTTAAATCGGTCTTTATTCAGCAGATTTACAATTATTTTACCAGTTCATCCGATGGCATTTCACTGGTGTACCTAAGACTAAAACCGTTCTTGATGAACGGGCTTTTTAGTTCTGGACCTAGATTTTGTAACTATCTCACTGTATCTGTTCGTTCTACTCAGTTGCTCATGTCATTTCGTTCTAAAAATTAAGGCTTCTTCTCTGTCCTAGTGGACTCATCTTCTGGACATTGACCTGATTGCACTTTGGTTTTGGTGTGTCATCACGGTTGATGCTTTGGGCATTAGACACCGGCACGACAGAAGTATTACTTAATAACAATTAATAATATTGATAATTATTAATACGGATCATCTGATCCAGTTGATTACTACACTGGAGCAATGTGTCATCAGTGCGTTTACGGTGTTAAGCTGTATTTAACCTCATACCCCATCTGATGCATTTTCCTGCGTGTCAAATACTTAAATCATGGTTTCAGATTTACTCTGATGCATAGATGTCGTCAATTCAGCCGAACCAGGCCGAAACGCGGTACATGTTACTGGACACACACCAGACACGATCAAAGACAGACAACAATGCTGTGGAATTGGAATTCTCCAACTGGAGAACGCAGCTCATCTTTCGTGGCCTTTGTGTGCGACCGGGAGGTGAGTTATCTATGGCTGACCTTGTCAATTTCTTCGCAGACTCTGCTTCTGCTAGCTGCGTCAGATCCAGGTCATACGGCGTAACCTTTCGTTCAAGGCTCGCTCTCTCGGATTCTTTCAATTTTCTTCCAGGTACTGTACCCCTGGTTAAAAAGAGTCGCACAAACATGTAGCCCAAATGTGCTCAATTTAATATCAAATTCTTCCGCCCAGACCCTGCTGATGGGCTTACGACGCTCCCCAAACCCCCCAGTCGGCCCGAGCTGTCCTAGACCACCTCAATTTTCATCCAGTTACCGGACCTATCTTGGCTAAAAGGTAACGTATTCCACTAGGCGTTATATAAGCATATGCAATGAAAATATGATCATATAGGCTTAAAGAAGATCATAATATGAACAAACTATGTTTTCGTCACTAGTAATTTGTCTTACGGGAAGAACCGAGGCTCAAGACGTCCACTTAACACGAACATCTTGGGTTTCTTTTGTGGCCATGGCGATTATGTGATGCTGCTGTAGTCATGGTGGTGGATTACGATGCCTCGATTTCAATGTAAAGTCCTATCCTCTTAGCGTTCAATCAGACAATACCGTCGGGAACAATGGCTTTTATCCCATAGAATTTTGCGTGCACGATCCATGAGACATTGTACATATTATACGTAATCGATACACTCGTTGCGCGAACACATCGTTGGAATTCGAGCGTATTATCTCTTAAGAGGCGAAGATGAGCTTCGTTGAATTGTGTGGTCGTGCGTTTGTGTGTTTTGGATGTATGTATGGATGTATGTATGTGTGTTTTGCTGGTGCTATGAGCAGATCTATCTGACATGACTGTGCACCTGTCTGTGTGTCTATGGGCTTGCATTTGTTTGTGTGCGTGCGTGCTTGTGTATGTGTGTGCTTATGCGTATATGAGTGTAACCTTACGACATCTGTGCGACTGTGCAGCTGTCTGTGTGTCTATGTGCTTTCATGTGTATTCGTGCGTGCGTGCTTGTGTATGTGTGTGCTTATGCGCATATGATTGTAACACTGTGATATTTGGTCGCATTCAGAACGATTTGGTTCTGAATCATACAACAGGGACAGCGTCATCAATGGGTCTAAAGAGCTATAATCCCCCTCCACACAGTTCGACTCAGTGCCCTCCCAGCGTAACCCTAACCCTAACCCAGTATAGGAGGCCCAGTGTGCAAAAGCTTATGCTGAAATGAATAAACATTGCAACGTTAAATTACTAACCAAAACATCCACATCAAAGTCCTCTTCACTTACTTGATAAGTTGTTGGGAGTCTGTGTTAATTACTGTTTTTCAACAACATCGACAAACACTTCATATCTGCCCCTAAAGCGGAACCATATTAAATGGCCAAGATTTGCTCTTAAGCTGTTTCAAAGCTCTGGCTGGCAAGGGCCTGTCTGTCTATATGTCTGTCTCTGCCTGTCTGTCACTGTCTGTATGTCTGTCTTTGCGCTGTATACAGTGGTACGGCAAATTAAATGCTCTGAATTCCTCAGATTTGCTAAAAAAAAATAAATAATTCGTTTGAAGAGGAACAGCTGTTCTGAGAATCAATTAATTCCGCATGGCACATGTTCATGTTGCAAGGAACGACACTGAGCACTTGAAGGTATTTTAAAATCCTGTGGATATCCGTCTCACAATGTGATGTTTGGTCGACGAATAGAGAACTTCACTCTGGGTAAAATTTGCGTTTGAGGTAAGGGAGAACGAAGGTAAGAGAACTTACTGAAGGAATGACCACTCCTTAATTCAGCTACTGTTTGAAATATTCCAACATTTGAGGTCGAATACTGTCGAATTGGTTCATGGAATGGGACCATCTCTTATTTTTCATTCGCAATCCTCCAGTGGGATTCGCCCTTGAACGTTAAGTGGAAAGCACCTTCAGTGATAGCTAGATATCGTAATAACACAATCGCAATAACGCCATCACCACTACCACCGAAGAAACCCAAGTAGCAGATGCGGTGGGGGCCCCGCCAGACTTCAAAATCTAGCGCAGTCATTGTTTCTAACAGATGCAGATCTGCAGATCTCTGAGATTGCAGACGTGTTTGTTTAAAGTTTTAAGTTAAGAAGAGATTAGGATTTTATCTTGTTTAAAAAATTGCCTGATCACCAACGAAATACAACCTTTTCCTGTGTGTGGATGAAGCTACCAAATCCAAATGTCATGTTTTCTTAATAAACAATCTTCAGCCTATAACAAGCATTTCATCCATCCATAAATTTGTCATTCCTTTATTTTTTCATTCCAGTAATTTAATAATCGCCATTCATCCATTTTCCATCTATCCACTAAACCATTCATTTATCCATTCTTACATTCCTGCATCTCTCTATCCATCCATCCATCCATCCATTCATACATCCATCCATCTATCTATCTATTCACCCATTCATCCACTCATCCATCCGTTCATTCATCCATCCATTCACTTATTCATCCATTCATCCAACTACTCATCAATCTATTCACTTATCCATCCATATATACATCCATCCACTCTACCATCCATCCATTCTTACATCCATTTTTCCACTAATACATTCATACGTTTATGTATCCATTCATTCATCCATCCATTCACTTATCCATCCATTCATCCTTCTACTCATTCATCCACTCATCCACCCATCCACCCACCAACCCATCCACCTATCCATCCATCCACTCATCCATCCATCCATCCATCAATCCAGTCAACCCTGCTTTATTGACCTTTTCTTCAGACACATTGTCACGCAAGACATTTATCGCGATTTCGTAGCTTCTTATGCAAATTTCATCTGGCAAACTGGGATCAGTTCATAAACAATAATACGCATATACATACAACTATATACACATACAAATACACATGCATATACATACATGCATAGTCACACGCATAATACATTTACTGTGATACACACACGCATGCACATCAGCACGTGCATGTTCATATAATGTATACAGATAAGCATCCGCATTCGTATGCTTTCATCTAGATTATATAACGCAGCTATTAAGCGTACATTTACATAACGTAATCACGTCGCGTGAAACGTATAATAGCTTGAATTTAGTCTATTTATAGTTACGATCGCCCCTTAGTCCATGTGACGTCATCATGCCTCTTCATAAGCGATATGTCTGTTACGCTATCTATAATCGGTGTCACGTGACTCCACCACTGCCGTGATCGGGTGGTGTCAGTCCCTGGGTTGAATCAAGGAGGGGGCGACGCTCATAATCATCTTTGTTATGACACAGCGTCGTCGTTAAACAGAAACTACGCACGCTTCTCAGGCGAGCGACACTAATTTTATCAGCGTACCTCCGGTAGACGGCGCAAGTCTACCAATCTATTTGCCTGGCTATAGATAAAGGCCAGAGCGGCCGATAAAACAGACTGAGTCGAGACGGCAATCGAACGAAGTACGATTGTTCTGAATAGCGTTATTTGCTCAACTGCGAAGCTGTCGTGTTAAATGTGCTCAGGAAAACCGGACCTGACGGCTTTCTTAGACTCGGATACGTAGCTCTATGCGCCGCCACCGACTGGTCGATGTTTGTGATTCGTTGTTTGCTGGTCCAAGGCCGAGTCAATGCGTTTCTCTAAGGAGGAACGAGAACTATAGAGCCAAAACAACAACACGGTGCAGGTGAGTGGTCGTTCCTGATTGATTCTCATGAGCGCCATCGACAGTGCTTTCAAGTCTATCTGAGCTTTTTACTGAGGCAGCGTAGGAAGGTCGGAAATGGATCAGATGGAATTAAGGTCCAAAGGAAAAGGTAACACACTCGTCTATAGAAACATAACGGAATCCTGACTTCAGAATATAAGGGATATATTGACTGAAGTGCAACATGATCAACACAGTCGAACAATAGGACACAACTCCCAAAATTTGTTGCTGGTCATAAACCAAACGCGAACGAATGGAGGGCTGAGTTGGTACTGGTGATATGGAATTCCATGGACGAGCATAGGCGCTATACATAAACTCAGATATATGCATAGGCCTACATATATACATACACATATTTATATACATGCATTCATATCATACATACCTACTTGCATGCATACAAACATACATACATCCTCTTTTCTATATGGTGGAAGTGTGTGAGGTCGTAGTTTGCGATGTTCTCTGTTTCATTCGATAAGTTTGGCAAAGTGCCCGAGAAAAATATGAAATCTGTTGTACTAACTTCTACATTGATGAAGAAGTAAGTACCGCGAACGATTTACTTTACTGAAGTTTGGAACAATTGAAGATTGATAGTTTGCCGAGACTTGGTAGAAGGAAGGGCGATAAAAAGGCGAAAATGAAAGTGGATTCTATTTCTACGACGTTGAACTTTGCCGACAAATGCTGGCATTAAATGATTTGCGAAGACTTGTTGCGCTTAACCTCGTGTGCCGTTTATGAAACCAGAAGATCTAAATGTTGTGTTGGCTAAGAACGCCTCCGTGACTGAAGGGCAACGCCAATTGCTGATTATAGCTGCAGCTGGGACAATCAGTTAGGCTGAAACGCTTGTCACTGATAACTCCAGTTTGCTTGAGTCTGTCCATGACAAACACGAGGATGTGACTGAGATACCTGGAAGATCATTTGCTGCAGCTGGAGGAGGGTCGTCTATTTGCTTTAGAAGATAAGACTGCAACCTACATCTACACCAGTACCCAAGCCCCAGAGTCCAAGGTCTATCAGATTAAGGATAATCAAAGCTGGGTTAATGTGGTGAGGAAAGAAACCCAGCAGCTCAATCAAGCGCAGCGAAGGATCGTGGGATAGGGTGGTGCCAAAGCAGTAAGGATAAAAACACAATCCTCAGCTAAAGATCAACTGTAGCAGCTTTTATGGGTCGGTTATCGCCAGACCTTGCAGAAGAAGACGTTAAAGGACGTCTGGAAGGAAACGGTATATCAGTGGCAAATTGCCGAATGTTCGCAAAAGAAGAGAAATGGCAAGAGTGGCAACGTGCAGCCTTTAAAGTTGTCGTTCGATTTGGCTTCAGTTTGGTTAGTGTTTTGTTTGATGAGGATATTTGGTCATCTGGTTCAGGGATAAGGATTTGATGCTTTAGTGGACAATCTGTAAATACTAACTAAATGAACATGACTATCAATATCTTAATATGTATGTTTTTCATCAAGTATACATACATACATAGTATAAATGATCTTACTGGTGTCAGAGAACACTGGCTTAGTATGCATGATTTGGATTAAATATACATTTTCATGATGATATCCAGGTATTTGCCTGGTCAGCAGTGGATGGGAGACTTAAGCGTGGTATTCTAATACAAACATCTTTTGGGGTCCTGGGATTATTATTTATGAAATAAATAAATTTAAAGTTTACATCTGCGGCAGTTCAGTCTGACTATCGGAACTGTTGCAGTAGCATACGAACTTATTCGCCTCCATCAAAGGAGAAATTAAACGGAGGAAGTTTGGATTATTCTCCAGCTGGACTCTGTTCATAGTACATTTCATCAATGGGATCGAAGGCATACAAGACTTCGGCCACAGCTCTTCAGAATCTGTTGACATTGCCAGTCTCAATATCGTAATCGTAATCCCGAGATTTCCACAGCACCCAACGAAAGCCACGTCACGGGGACCAGCTTATTCACAGGCGTTCGTTCAAAACAAAATCGATAGGCAAAATGGGTTCGGTTGCAGGTCAAGATCCAAGGTTCAGGCAGAGAGACAGCGTGGCAGTTACGGTGGGTGATGTTTGGGTTGGAGCGGAAAAAGAGATAAGGAACAAGGCGAGACAGGATAAGATCTGTGAAAGAGGAATGCTTTCAGTTTTGAGTGAAAGGTCAATGCAGAAATTGCAAGCGGTGCTTGCAATAACACAACTGCAATACCGTCTTGTGAACATTCTTTCAGCAAAATGAAAATTATCAAATCCTATTCATTGTTTACAAATTTTGTTGTTCTTTCCATTAAGAATGAAGTAGCAGCTTCTGTCAATTTTGATGATCAATTTTGGCGACGTTCTGCATACAGAGTTGATTAGGATTTCACAGTTCCTTGCGTTTCTGTTCCCTAGTAGTCACACTCGCAGTCACAACAAACTCTAGCTCGTCTTTGTGTTCGGGTCTGCTAGAGTCAGGGTCGGGTCAGCGCTATATTATTTAAGTCTTGAGGTGGAGCCTGGTCTGTGAATTGACAAACCACAAGATTTCGTCCTAAATATGGTGGTCTCTTAAGGCTATCTCTTACCTCATTATCGCCCTACTATCTTTTCGTAATCCCTGTCTCGTGACTTTGACTCTAAGTTATTGCCTTGAGAGACTGGATTCTGCATTGGCGGAATCATGTTTTTAAGCGTTCTGTCGGTTTGCTTTTGCGATTACTTGCTGTCGCTTTTTGCGTCTCCAAGGAGTCTCATCGTCAAGTGTGAGCTGATCTGTAAAGTAAACTTTGCCTTTTGAGTCTCATTGAAGACCTTTCTGCGCCAGGCGGTCACTGCGTTCCTAAATTCGCTCGGTTCAGCTAACGTCTATTCAGACTTGATTATTTTTAACTTTTTGATGGAGCTATTTACTTTTAGGCTATAAGCATTTTAAAGTCTTGGCTGCCTTTCATTTTGTTCTGTTTAATTTAGTTTAATGTAGTGTTTATTTAATACATATTTTCGGGCGTCCAGTTCTTCCAATTCCTATGGATAGTTTCTCTGAAGTGACGCTTTATATGTGGTGTCGCCACACTCGCCTTCCCTCTGACCACAATAGATTTAAGCAACAGTGCAAATTTGAGCGTAAACTTGTGTCATCTGCCAAACTGGAATATTTAAGAAATTTAATTGCTAAAAGTTCTACATCACCAAAAACTTTGTGGATGGCTTTGAGTAACTTATTACATAGGTTAAATATATCCTCTGCTATGTCCTTTCCTACCCAAGAGCTAGCCAGTAAACATTTTACCTCTTTTGCTGATAAAATTTCAGGTATTAAGCTGAAATTTATTGGTTACTCGGTATCTGGTAAATTTCTTCATTCTAGTTCTTCACCTCCGATCTTAGATTACTTTCAGCCAACAACTCTTGCAGAGGTTCGCAGACATATTTTCTTCACCTAGCAAAAGCTCTCTCCTTGACACCATTCCTACATCTTTTCTGAAATAATTCTTTGATGTCCTGGGTTCAACCATTACATCAGTAATCAATTTCTCATTGCTTGAGTAATCTTCCCATCTGCTTTTGGTCGTGCCATAGTTCATCCTCTGCTAAAGAAACCTTCTCTCGACCCCGGTGACCTGTTTAATTTCAGATCCATCTCAACTTAAAAGTTTGTATCTAAAATTCTTGAACGGGTAGCCTTGAATCGTATGCAGACCCACCTATCTTCCAACTCACTAATCTCTCCATTTCAGTCCACTTACCGCATCTGCACTTCTTGCTGTTCATAATAATATCATGTACTCCATGGATGAGGGTAAGGTGTTCTCCTTGTTCTTTTGTTCTCCTTGATTTGTCTGCCGCCTTTGATATTGAGGACCATTCTCTTCTTTTGCATCATCTCCATCACTGGTTTGGGGTTTCTGGTCCAACCCTGCATTGGTTTACTACTTAACTCAGCCACGCTCTCGAGCAGTATATTTAAATAAAACATTATTCAGCTAGTGCTTTGTTGACCTGGGGTGTTCCGCAGGATTCTGTACTCGGTCCTCTCTTGTTTACATTATACGCCACACCTTTAGGTACACCGCTGGACAATCATTCACTAGGATATCATTTCTATGCAGATGAGTTTCAAGTCTACATTTCATTTGACAGTTTGTCTTGTCACTCATTTGTGCAGCTGTTGTCTGAGGACTTTGAGGAAGTGCAGTCTTGGATGGCAGCAAATAACTCCTTAACCGATCGAAGACTGAATTTCTACTACTGGGCACTCCACAGCAACTTAACTTTATGGAGTCGTCCTCTCTTGTTTGGTCCATCCATCACTCCGTTCACTAATTTCTTGATCTTCCTATCGCTACTCATTCTGCATATGTGACCAAATAATCCCAGTTTCATCTGAATTATCTTCTGGATCAAGTTCTCTTTGAGATGTATCCGTCTGTCAGCTCTGCATTGCTCACTTTCAGTGTCCATCTTATTTTCATAATTTTTCTTCCTATAGCATTTTCTCTCAAGGCCAGTATCCTTCTTTCAACGTCTTTCGTTATAACCAAAGCCTCACATCCATATGACACGCTGCTGAAAACACATGTTTTCAGAACGCTCAGTTTTGTCTCCAGCTTTATGGCTTTGCTTTTCCAGATCTTATCCATAGCTTTCAGTGTTGCTGTCGCCTTTGCAATTCTGACTAGAACTTCTTTCTTACTGCCCAAGTCGTTTGCCATCTTACATCCAATGTATGTAAACTTTTCAACATTTTCCAATTGAATGCCGTCCACGACCATCTTTTTTGTTAAATTCTTTTTCTCAGATGCCATAGTTTTTGTTTTATCAAATTCATGTTAAGGCCATATCTCTTTCCTTCTTCGTTCAGCGTTTGCACTGTGTGCCCCAATCGTTGTTCGTCTTCTCCAATCAGGTCAATATCGTCAGCAAAGCAAAGATTATATTGAACCTTATGCCGCTGACTGATACTCCATCGTTTCTCTTAATTTTGTCCAGTGCTCTTTCTAGGAGTGAGATGAAAACACTTGGTGATATTGGATCACCCTGTCTTGTACCTCTGCTAGTGTCAAACCAAACTCCAGTTTCGCCACACACTCTGACCGCTGTCTTTGCATTGCTGTTGATTTCCTTCAGTAGACGGTTCAATTTATTATCCACGCCATACGATTCCAAGACCGCCCATGTTATTCTCTGATCGATGCTATCGAAAGTCTTTTTGAAGTCTAGAAAGCAGCTATAGATATTCTTGTCCTTTCTTCTGGTTTTTTCTCCTATCAGTCTTGTTGATAGTAGTATCTATTGTACAGTTCCATTGACAAAGGGTAGTGATGTTGAAGAATTTTACCAAATGAATTCCTTGGAAATTGAGCAGAGTCGAAGCAAACACAACTTATCAGATAATTGGCTATTGATATCGTAATAAAAATAATAGTGTTACTTGAATTTGGAACGCATTAGATCACTTGAGATACGGGTGAAATTAAATATTGCACATATCTTAAGAACAACAGAAGAAACCGTAGAATGAACTAGATCGTGAATAAACGAATTTGAGAGCATTTCTGAGGACAAACCAAACTGGTCGCTCATTTTGTATTGTGCTTAACCGAGTCATTTGGTTTAGTGAGTCCATGAGAAATTCAAGCCTAAGTTCAGAAAATAGACCATGCAAAGGATCTTACTCAGATCGAAAGTTGGGATGAATGAGAAGGACTTAAGACACAGATACGGTTACAGTTTTGAGCGTCATAGCCCTCGATAAGAGGCGAGGAAACAAAGTGGATACGATACTGGAGATTGTTCCAGTCTAGGAGAGCGGAAAGAGAGAAAGAACGTATAGAGAAGGAACGAGGAATCAGCAACGCAGATTGCTTCAGCCTGCAGCCTATAAGCCATATGACATTCTAGTGTGGCCAGACATTAATTGTCTAATAATAGTCATCGTACAACATTAAGCACTGTTATACTTAGCGATTGCAGAATACATTTGATGTTGACCGAAACAGATAACCTAGCCAAGCTGTAAATTAAATTGTATTAGCCTACTGATGTGCAATAAAAATATATTGGTTTACTGCCAGTATTTGCACAGCAAGGCCATGAGCCTCAGCGGCGTCCCTCCTTGTTTTAGTTGGTAGATTGATCGATTTATTCACCAGGATAATGAACTGAGGAAACGTCAGCTGGGCGCTCCAAACATCTTGCCTTCAGATGGGTCTCGTTGTCCATGGGATGGGCAGCTCCTGTTTCTCAACCACGAGCACTTGCTCGTTCGTTCACTCAAACCAGTAGCAAAAGGTGTAGTGAGGTCGACACCCTGAACTGCTGACTCACTTTGTTCGGTCTCTTAATGACTCTCGTAGATAAGAGAGTAAAACTGGCACATAAATCACTAGTCGTGTTGTGAAGACCACATATCCCTCTGGCCAAGTGGGATGTTTTTAAAAACACTTCTACATTTGTCTATTTTACTTACAGACAGAAAACACTAAAATACTCAATGCATTTAGTAATAGAATATCTTTGAACTGACGATGCACAGCAGTTCTAATAGCTTATGATTAGCCCGATCAAATCCTGTTACACTAGAGCAATCCGATGATTTTGGGAAATTCTTAATATTATTGATTATTAGTAATTGTAGTATTATAATAATTTACCATATTATGATATTATGAATTAAAATATAGGTCTACCTAGTACTTATTAATGATGGAGAAGCTTTTAATGACGTGAAGTGTGCTGTAATAAAACGCACACGTTCTGTCCCGCCAGAAGCCGAAATTTATTTAACGCACTTGTATCCTATGCCATCAACATTGAAACACCAGACACTTTAAAGAATAATAAAGCGACAAATCTTGTGACAAGAACACTTCGTCACAGTTGTAAATTGAAACTCTGAACTGACGAGGATTATTACTATTGTATATAAGTGAACAATGAAAGGGCGATAAGTCAACAGCCCTACCGTACATTTTCTCATTATATTTAGGGCTAATAAAATTAAAGTTTCAGGCAGTTTAGTCTGCAATGACTATAGCCAACTACCTGTAACTGAGGGCCAGACTGTGGCCTAACTGTAATTCTTGCTGGTTTCCTTAAAAGCAGAATCGTTAAGCTGCCATGTCGATCCATTTGACGGGTTTTATTATTGGGCAACAGGTGAATTATAGGGCTATTTACGAAACGTAGGTTTATGCTCAACACGAATGTATATAATCGATCGTGACAGGCCTACGAATAGGCCTATAGGAGAGTTTGCTCTTAAATTGGCCTATGTAAGAAATAATACACATAGAGCCTATGTTCTGTATTTGTAGGCAAATATATGTATGTAATTAAGTATGCATAAATATGTATCTATAAATGTATGTATACGTGTTTATGTAAGCATGAATGTGTGGAAGTATGTATGTATGAGTATATGTATGTATATGTATGCATGTATGTAGGCCTATGTATGTATGTGTGAGTGTATGTGTGTGTATGTATGTATGCATGTATGTATGCATGTATGTTTGTATGTATGTATGTATGCATGTATATTGTTACATGTGGCCTATGGAATAGTATATCAGCTTTAGGTTTAATTGTTTAATTTCCTAAGATATTTACAAGCGTAAAAGGTCTGACATAGAAAGAAGACGTCGAACTCTGGCGGTAACTAAACCTGCAAACAGCCTCTAAATAAAAAACAACGTCCACCAACAGATGGTGACGAAAAACGGCCCAAAGAGAACCAAAACGCAAATCGGCTCAGAAGAACCAAACAATTCACCCAGCCAGGGAGACTTAAACACGACTTGCCGAAAAAGACTGAGAAGAAAAAAATGGCCCCGCAGCAATAAAACCAAAATTCAGTTTGAGCCAAATTCAAACACAACATAGTTTATAGGGTCGGCTTTCCCGCCACGTTGTATAGAAGGCGAACAACATGCATGTATGTATATGCATGCATGTATGTATGTATGTATCTATGTATGTATGTATGTATGTATGAATGTATGTATATATGTACGTATGTATGTATGTATGTGTGTGTGTATGTATGTAAGTTTATAAGGTCGGCTTTCCCGCCAAGTTGTATAGACTAAAACCAAAATCCAGTCTGAGCTAAATTTAGACACAGCTCAGTTTATAAGGTCGGCTTTCCCGCCACGTTGTATAAAAGGCGAACAATATGCATGTATGTATATGTATGCATGCATGCATGTATGTATGTATGTATGTATGTATATTGTTACAGGTTGCCTATGGAATAATATATCAGCTTATATATACATTCAATATATATACTCAACCTACTCGGTCCTATCCTATATGCCGTAGGTAGCAATATATGTATGTATAGGCTACAGTATGTGTATATATGTGTGCATATGTATGTACGTACTTTCATTTATTAAAATGTACGTATAATTATAACCTAATGTATATCATATAGATCAATTAAGATAATTTTAAGTGTGTGACTCTGCGAAACGATGTAATGCAGCACAGCATAATAATTTTATAGCGCATTTCATTATCTGAATAAAAAAATTGCGCATTGACTTTTTACAAAGCCAATTTTCAGCCAGTTGCTAGCCATAATTTGTACTAAAAAGTTCATGTAAAAAAGTAATTGAACAATATGATTAGGCCTAATAACTCTTTTATCGACTATTACAAAAGCTTACTGATTTTTTACCTGCGCTACAACATGCGCTATGTCAACAAACGCGTTGATGGGTTTAACGACGGCTTTGACTCCTTATGTCAGGTCGTAGGCCAAGCTAAGTTAATTTTTTGCTTTGACTGCTTATGTCCAGTCGTAGGCCAAACTAATCGTAATCGTAAACCCGAGATTTCTACACCGCCCAACGAAAGCCACATAACGGGGACCAGCTTGTTCACAGGCCCTCAGTTAAAACAAAATCGATAGGCAAAAGTGTTCGGTTCCAGGTCAAGATAGATCTAAGAGTCTGGCAGAGAGACAATGTAGCAGCTATGGTGTGTGATGCTTGGGATTGGAGTTAACTAATCTTTGGCTCAGACTGCAGTTGTCCGGCCGCAGGCCAAACTAAGTTAATTTTTGGAGGCAGATGTAGACCTCATTCCTAAGCCCTCGCTATAGCTATTAGACTAATCATGCACAATATATCCGCGATATAACTCAGGTACTTTTTAATATTTTTTCTTCCATTTGGACATTTAATGACACATGGATTAGGAATTCCCTTGACAGGCTTTCTCGTTATGCTGCATATTTTATCCTATGGTATTTAGATCGGACCTACGTGGGTGGGACGAGGGTTGGAAAGAAAAGAGGTCACCCTGCAGGGGCATTGAATCTGGAGCCTCATTTGCTAGGGATTCAACTCCATCAACTCAGCTTCAGCTTCTAGAGTCCAGACTTAGACAACCCTGATTCGGCGGTGAAGAATCTCACTGAACGAATCAACTGGGAATTAGAAGGGCTGAGATTATGCAGTCGCTATGGAAACTCATACTGTGCATACAAAAATGCTATGCACATTTGCACCATGCAACAGTAAATTCCTAGCCAATAACAAGTAAGCAACATAAATTTAAGCAAAATAGAGTTAAACGATTACCAACAAGATGTGATTTATTCAAAAACGGTTTCCACACTATTGTCACCAAAACCAGACCAAACTTAACGAACTTATACTTAGCTAAATACGCATTCTGAAAATCTGTAAGCTAGTCGTTTGAAATTCTGTTCTAAAGCACAATGAAATTCACAAAACAATTTAAGATAAATTTGTTCCTTAGTTATGTAAATCAAGAGCGGATCAAGGGATCAAACCGGCCATCCATGCCCCTTCTACATCCTTGAACCCACTTTCACAACCCGAACTCGGCTTTACCCATAAACTGCCCTTTAAAAGTCAAACTTTCACTAGAAGCTTATTAAAGATCTGCTCTAAAACCAGACCTCCTGAATAGAAAACACTGGCAGCTCGCATCCCTTCACCTGCGGGCGATTCGTGTTTATGAAACCTTCTTATGATTTCGCACCCTGAATTTCGACCCCCGGCCAGAATTTCACAGATCCAACCCTGATTCGGAACAGTTTCGCCTCCTTAGCCTTCACTGGGGCTTTACCTCGGGACCTCTGGGGCTTCGACCCAAAGCACCAACCAACCCCCTTCTGTAAAGTTTTGGATTCGCCTCTGTTCTTGAAGTATACGTTTTCTTCATTCTAGATGTCAGACCATGAGCTGTTGCCCATGTAAACATAAACTTATTTTGCAATAATATGTTTGTGTCTCATGTACTCTTAGTAACGTATAACAAATTCAGACACTAATTTAAGGCATAAATAATAAATACATTGTGTGTAAATATGTATGCATGCACGCATGCACGTATGCATGTATTTATGCATGCACGCATGCACGTATGCGTGTATTTATGCATGTATGCATCTGTGCATGCATTTATGTTCATGAATACGTAATGTATGTATATACCATATGCAATATGAATGTTTACGTGTATGTATGTATGTATGTATGTATGTACGTATGTATGTATGTATGTATACGAGCATGCTTAAACATGCAATAAAAGAACGAGAACAAAGAGGAATGCTTTTTGGTCAAATAGTGATGCACTCTTGAGCCGCAAATCATGACGAGAATATGAGACTATGAGCTATGAGAATCATAGCGTCTGGAATTCGAATCCCTGTGACCAAAAAAAACAACTCAGGCGAGCATTTAAGTTGTAGGAGATCATATTTGGGCTTCATTCTAACCATCATAGCCACAAACAAGCCATCGCCCAGCCTCAGAGAATCACAGTCCTTGACAGAAGTGCGTACTATATACTGGCTGTATTTACTTAAACTTAGCTAACTAACTTTAGCCTACGTGGCTCTGGCAAGCCATAGTTTACCCGTTAAGGTGATTTTACCTTTGAGTCCCAGATATTGAACCTACTAAACTCGTTAAGGTGATTTTACCTTTGAGTCCCAAATATTGAACCTACTAAACTCGTTAAGGTGATTTTACCTTTTAGTCCCAGATATTGAACCTGCTAAACTCGTTAAAGTGATTTTATCTTTGAGTCCCAGATATTGAACCTACTAAACTCGTTAAGGTGATTTTACCTTTTAGTCCCAGATATTGAACCTACTAAACTCGTTAAGGTGATTTTACCTTTGAGTCCCAGATATTGAACCTGCTAAACTCGTTAAAGTGATTTTATCTTTGAGTCCCAGATATTGAACCTACTAAACTCGTTAAGGTGATTTTACCTTTTAGTCCCAAATATTGAACCTACTAAACTCGTTAAGGTGATTTTACCTTTTAGTCCCAGATATTAAACCTACTAAACTCGTTAAGGTGATTTTACCTTTTAGTCCCAAATATTGAACCTACTAAACTCGTTAAGGTGATTTTACCTTTTAGTCCCAGATATTAAACCTATTAAACTCGTTAAGGTGATTTTACCTTTTAGTCCCAGATATTGAACCTATTAAACTCGTTAAGGTGATTTTACCTTTTAGTCCCAAATATTGAACCTACTAAACTCGTTAAGGTGATTTTACCTTTTAGTCCCAGATATTAAACCTACTAAACTCGTTAAGGTGATTTTACCTTTTAGTCCCAAATATTGAACCTACTAAACTCGTTAAGGTGATTTTACCTTTTAGTCCCAGATATTAAACCTATTAAACTCGTTAAGGTGATTTTACCTTTTAGTCCCAGATATTGAACCTATTAAACTCGTTAAGGTGATTTTACCTTTTAGTCCCAAATATTGAACCTACTAAACTCGTTAAGGTGATTTTACCTTTTAGTCCCAGATATTAAACCTACTAAACTCGTTAAGGTGATTTTACCTTTTAGTCCCAAATATTGAACCTATTAAACTCGTTAAGGTGATTTTACCTTTTAGTCCCAGATATTAAACCTATTAAACTCGTTAAGGTGATTTTACCTTTTAGTCCCAAATATTGAACCTACTAAACTCGTTAAGGTGATTTTACCTTTTAGTCCCAGATATTAAACCTACTAAACTCGTTAAGGTGATTTTACCTTTTAGTCCCAAATATTGAACCTACTAAACTCGTTAAGGTGATTTTACCTTTTAGTCCCAGATATTAAACCTATTAAACTCGTTAAGGTGATTTTACCTTTTAGTCCCAGATATTGAACCTATTAAACTCGTTAAGGTGATTTTACCTTTTAGTCCCAAATATTGAACCTACTAAACTCGTTAAGGTGATTTTACCTTTTAGTCCCAGATATTAAACCTACTAAACTCGTTAAGGTGATTTTACCTTTTAGTCCCAAATATTGAACCTATTAAACTCGTTAAGGTGATTTTACCTTTTAGTCCCAGATATTAAACCTATTAAACTCGTTAAGGTGATTTTACCTTTTAGTCCCAGATATTGAACCTACTAAACTCGTTAAAGTGATTTTACCTTTGAGTCCCAGATATTGAACCTACTAAATTGCCACTAATGGTCAAATCGAGTGTTACGACTTTCTGTCTCAACCGTAGCTACTGAACCCAAGCATGACATAGTGCTGACCTCATGCATGGCTGATAAAAAGAACCAGTTACTGCCACATCAAAGAGAGGGCAGCGTTGTTTCTTTTTTATAGCCAATTCCAAATAGCTAATGGACATCGGTTAGTGCAGGGCAAATCCACCGACTGAATTTTTTCAAATTCAAGTTTCATGACCATTATTTACATGTCTACTTGGTTAAACAGCTGATTAGATAGTTAGTCAGTCAATCAGTCATTTAGTAAATCAATTATTTATGTAATTGTTTTGGTATATGCCACACTGTTTTGTGCAAACGCGATAATGTACAGTAACATACGACGAATTGTGGCCTGGTTTAGAATATTGACAACGAGCTAGTGGTAGCTTGGCTTTCTATTATACTGGCGACAACAAAAGACCCCTTGCAGCTCGCTAATCCCTTTTAAGCCCACCGCTGTTCAGCCTATAAGGGTTAGGTAAGCCGTTGCTTCGAGGGTTTCTCGAGTCAGGCCTGTTGTAGCAGTCTTATAAAATGCTTAGGACTACATTCACCTGATCTACCTGTGTAATGTATCCATTGCCTGAGCATCAGCTGCAGTTTGCGCATCAGAAATGGCCCGAGTATCGGAACAAGTTACGGGAAGTATTTCGGCTTGTTTTTGCTAAAAAGATGAGGAGGTCTAGCTGCGTCTGTCTATCACGAAGTAAGCTTCGCAGGTTCAACTCCAACGGCGACGTCAACGGCAATTGTCTCTGGAGTCTATTGTCAATGCAGGTGGGTCGATTCCGTCGAAGAATACACTGTCTTCACAGATTTCTCTGATATCGATTTTCTGACTTTGTGCACACGTGCCCCACCAAATTTGCTTCTGATTAAACGCCTGTGAATAAGCTGGTTCCTACGACTCAGTTTTTGGGCGTTTATGAAATCCGCAGCTCGGTTATATATGTATGTATGTATGTATGTATGTATGTATGTATGTATGTATGTATGTATGTATGTATGTATGTATGTGTAATGCATCGTATCATCCGTTCTAATGCGGGCGAATTGTTAGATTGATCTTCAACTGAGCAAAGATGCTTGTTCCATTCGGCAGACCACAGACCTCATCTGATCCCCAGAACAATGACTTGGTATCGAACCCCGTCCTGTCCTGCCCTGTCGACCAGTAATAATGCCTGAGCTGAGTACTGTTAATCTCCAGCTGCTATCTCTTCGTCTTGTCAGGAGAATTGGGACATCGGCATGAACGACGCAAAGGCTAATTATGTATAACCATCTACATGGCTTTATGAGGGTTATTAATAAGGCGGCTTTTAGAAGGAGCATAACAGGTAATATAATAACAATGGGCTGATTAGTTCCTGTAGTCCAGATGAAGAAATTGATGATTCTGATATACATTGTCTGAAGTGCAAATCCTCCTCCTCCTCCTCCTCCTGCCCTCCCATTCCTCTTCGATCCTCCTAGCTCTCCTCCCCTCCTTCGATCCTAGACATAGCATAACAGTGTCGCGACAGGTAGAGAGCCTCCGTTGAGTTTATGACTGCATCGAATGTCCACATACCGTCTTACAACCCTTAATATTGAAAGCATGAGCTATTCAGTCGAAGTAAATGTAAATGCGCATGTACAAGGTCTTCTGCAGCGACCGTATGGCCTCGACCCTGCTCCGGCGAGATCCTTCGCCACCGTTACCCGTTTGAATGGGCCTCACGCCATTTAAGGTCACCGTGTACGGACAGTGCTAGTCCGAAGTTGCCTACTTTTAAAGTGATGACCCATAACAGCAGACATTAGAAAGGTCAAAGGGCATGATACTATAGAAACACAAGTTGTTTTGGGGATATACAAGTACGAGTGCAGAGCATCAAGAACAGCTGTCTTGTTGCTGGCTATTTTGTCCGGGTAAAGTAAACACAACTTCTTGACAAGTCATCGATAATAGGTTTGTGTTCTGTTGATGTGCTTTTCTTTGGCTGCTACCATAATTTGGAACAACTCAGTACAAACGCAGGACAGTCGTCTTCGACTTTTCCATCTGATTCTTCACCTTTAGCACGGTCAGTCCTCATCTACTTGAAGGCTTCCTCTTACAAGTGTCATCGGTAAGACGGTTCGTAACATACAAGGGATTTGACTCGTGTAGTTCCTAATCTCACTCTGTAAAGTCTGTTCATTGCTGGATTCGTTCTGTAGACTTCGGTTTCAGTTTTTCCGGGACTTAGAAATATTCGAAGGACCGAATGAATAAAGCGCTTTTTAAGTGCACAAATACACATGTCTGCATTAAGGAAGAGTTCTTGATTCAAGAAGACGAGGCACTGGTTAGAAAATTAGACGTGATTTCATCAGGTTATACAAGCGGATGATATCATAAGCTTCGAAGCCTGCGGGTAGTCATAGCGCAGTGCAGGGGCAGAGGGTCATTGAGAATTGTTTGCAGTGTCGACAACTGCTGATGTTCACGTGTTCTCAACGCAACTGCTGAGCCGCCTATAAAGCACAGCTGGCAATTGTTGTTCCCCGGCCAACAACTCGAGTGACGCTACGAGTACACATGTAGGCCTATAACTTTACCGATCTAGGACCAGTCACGACATGCCTAGTTCCCTTCAGTTTGCTTTCGTCGTAGGCCTATTGGTTACGATAACGGCAGTGATTATGACGACGACGACGACGATGATGATGATGATGGCGTAAGAAGAGAATATTGTGTCACATTGCTTTGCGATGTCATGCAGTGCCTCAGTATGTCAATGAATTTCTCTTTCCGACAGAAGTCGGCGTGGGGATGTTTTCCCCTTACTTCCCTGAATAATCCTTTCCTCGCTCCATAGTATATTCATTGTAGTTGCTGTCCAGTTTCTTGTCATCGGTTTTCTTTGCCTCGCCTAGTTTCTTCTTTCGTTGCTTGACAGTAATAACAACAGTGTCTTATCTCGACACATTCCTAAGTTTCTCCATAAATAGACTTTAAAAGTATAAGATTGCTCGTCTTGTGGATTTGATTGAGTACCTTAATTTACCTTTCGAAAGGTACAGTAAGGTAATTGCTCATAAACCATATAGTGCATCTCTAACAACAGTAGTCCTTTTCAGAGTCGTCGTACTGAGGTTTGAATGATATTTCGGCTCAGATATAAGCAAGGCAGTACAACAACTGGACATTCTAGCAATGAGGCCACAGCACACACACGATGCAGTGCGCAATTTGACAATCGCAGTCTCGCAAGTGTCTCCTTTTCCCAGGCTTATAGAAGAATGTCAATGGTAAACGTGAGAGTTAGGAATAGGGTTCAGCGGTGTATTTCCCATTCTTAATGTATCTATCCTACCCCTAAGACTAACCCTAATCCTAACACTAACCCTAACCTTAACCCTAACCATTGCCATCCTATACTGGACATCCTCCTACTAGAGCTGGAATTGGAGAAACGCGTCCCGCAACGAGATGCCTTTGCCTTCTTAACATAACAAGTCAGATAACTGTCAAGCTCCAGTCCATAGAGAATATATCAACTGGTATATGAGAGGGCTCTGGCAAACTACTGGCTGCTGCTAGGTGGCGCTAATGTTACGAGCAGGCATACAGCGTTACATTTTCATTTAATTGTACTAAATTGCTCAGAATTACACTTAACTTGTTGTTTCCAGATGGAAGCGTCGCTGTCTGTGTCGACGCCCTTCAAGGTTTCTGCCAATGGTTACAACTCCTCTACGTCTTCGGCGTCCAAGATACATGCGTCCAAGTCCAGCATCCTCTTTGGCCAGTCCGAGGCGCCAACAGAGCATCTCAGTGGCTATCGTCAACACAGAGCCCTTGCCCAGGGCGTCTGGACGTTGCTTCGCTGCCTCTCGTCTCCATGTGCCTTCCGCTTTTCTCTGGTCCGGTCCCAGTGGGGCAATCTCAACGTACCGACAAAGAACGACATACAGCGGATAGTCCTCAGCACAGTACCTTACCTGCTGTTCCTCATCCTCTACGGCATCAACCCCTACATCCACGTACTGCCCCTCGCTTCAGACATCGGCTTCGCGAACCTCAGGAACATTTCGGCCTGGGAAAGCTACTTCATTCCCTGGCCCATTCACCTCATGGTATCGTCCGTACACTTCATCGTGCTCGACTTTCTCGCCGCTCTACCTTACCTGGCACATTACGTCATTCCGGTACTCTATCCGGTCTTTCTCTATATCATCGATCGTCTAGAGCTCGTCAGTCAGTTCTACCGGCTGCTCGGGTTCACCATGTGGGGCCACTACATCATCTGGCTCGTCCTACCGACCCTGCCGCCCTGGGCGCTAGACTTCATCGCCGCGGCAGATCAGAAGACGGCTACCAACGCAACGATCCTCGCCCAAACGATCCTAGTCGCTCACAAGGAGGGCCCGGCCTTCGCCCGCATAGACAGCTTCACCGGAAGACCATTCTTTTACGGAATGTTCGTCGGAAATCCGGTACCGTTCGGGTCGTTTCCTTCCGGTCACGTGGCCTGGCCTATGTGCATCCTGCTGACGCTCCCGGCGAACCTGCGACCGAGGTTCAGCATCTACGTCGCCTGGATGGCCTGGGCGACGCTCTACACGGGGCACCACTACGTAATCGACATTGTCGGCGCCGTCGCCTTGGTCGCTTTCGTCGCCAGGCTGATCGGATACGCCACCACAGCGCAATCTCGTTGTCCCGTTCTGCCTCTATAGCGTCGTCGGTCGGCCGGTCCTCGAGCTCAATCCCCTGCAATTTTCTTGTCAATCGATCGAACGCCTCCACTCAGTTGTATGACGATGTCTCGGCGATTACAGTGTCTTCTATAGCGCCTACAAGTATTAGCTGAGGTGGTTTCGACGATCGAGCAATTTTCCAGATACGTTTTGGAAAATATGTCTGTGAAGCGGAAAGTTTAGGAAATAGCTAAATCGACAAGATCCAGGGTCCCAGTAAGTCATACTGAAACGAATGATGGGAAACCAGTCTACTACATGGCCAATAGTGGCCCAATGTGAAACGAGTCAAAATCCGGTGCAATGGACGCAAGATGCTTGCAGCATGTATTAAATCATTTATATAGCGCCTTCCACAAACCACTGAAGAGCATGCGCATTGAGTCGACATGTTCAATGATGCTGACGACATAGTCCCTTTGGTTTGTTTGGTTGGTTGACGTGCCAGAACAGCCTTGCAGTCTTTGAGGTAGTTTCTTCCTTGTGGTAGCAGAGAACAAGAACTGTGATAATTCAACCAAGATAAAGCTCATTCGATCGTAAGCTCTAGGCCGTTGTAGTTTCGTTAGGCGAAGCCATTTTGATGGTCGAGTTTTACACAGACGGTTTCGACCTACAACACGTCAAGTTTTAAGTCCATTCTCTCGCATTCGTTGCGTTTGTATATGACGTTAAGAATGATTACTAGATCATATCTTCTAGTTTTATATATCTATATATTGTTACATATTATGATGGCTGTAACATTTACAGATCTTTGTACGAGGACATTTAGTCATGTTTAATGACCTAATTATGATAATTATTCGACACTATAGATTCCACCAATCATGTTATTTGCTATGCGGCGTAAGTTATTCGTTTTTGTGCTGTTCGCAAGATGGCGGTAGAGTTATTTGCTAATTCGTCTGTTTTATACATGCGTCATCTATAAATTATATTATTAAAGACTTTTACACGAACAAGAACCGTTTCAAATTTTTAATGAGCTGCGAAAATGAAAGACGACCGTTGTGGACAAAACAATTACCACCGCTCACATGAAAAGTTGCTAAAATGTCAGTTACGAACACAACAATTCCATTTGCCAATACAGATCCATTACAGGTCCTTTAAAATAATGATGATAATAATCCTGAGATATAAACAATCATAATAATAATATTAATATAAAAAAATACATGAAGTTTTAATAAGGGGATGTAATATTCGTGCTGTGGATAAGTCCTAACATGTTTTTATGAAATAATAATTTATGGAACCTGAAAAGTAAACAGTGAATTTATTCTGTTTTTACTGGGTTTGTTTTACAATAAATATAAAACTAATATTACTAAAATAATATCAAATGTTACATAGTAAACTGTCATAATTTCATTACTGAAGAGGCTTCTATGTGCTACTGATATGTCTAGTCACACACGCACATGTATAAACAAGTGTATCAGACATCATAACTTTTAATATGGCATACTCTTTTATTGCTCTTAAAGTCAGTAGCATAACTATGAGCCCACAGGGCCTACAACAGCGGGGACCAGGCCCGAATCCAAAAAGGGGGGCCCGCTCACAGCCTAATAAAGAATGAACTTAGCCATTTGAGTAGTGGGCCAAAATGTTAAAGTACCACAAAGTATCTGATGTGTTTCTTAAATAACCAAAACGTAAACATATGACTTGGCTGCTGTGCCGAAGCTAGCGTTAGAGATTCATGCTGCATCTTAAAGACTTTTAACAAAGAGCTCTTCTTAATTCCAAAGATAACCTTCCGATTTTGGTAAAGGCTCAAAAAACTCAAAATGGACCAACTGCAGGAACACAGACAGGGCAGGAACACAGACAGGGCAGGTACACAGTTAGAGTCTGATCCTGAATACAGTTCAACCATGACTGTCAATTCATGTATGTATGTATAGTTACGCTGCATCAAAAGAAATCTGTTAAATTCTCTGATAGACTCGACCACATCTGAAGAATTTTCTATTTATGCCACCACAGTAAATACAGACCACCAAAACTGTACAAAATTAACTAAACCGTTCAAAATTAATTGCCAATAAAACCTCCTAAAAAGTAAACAGTGAATTTATTCTGTTTTCTGCCTTCAGATTAACATAATAAGAAACGAATAGTGACAAACAAAATAAAACTTTTGGTGATAAGTGCGCACCAGAACGTATTTTCTGGAAATAAATGATAAAACCAATCTGTAAAATTCTTTTAAATGAGATTAAATCCTGAAAATACTTCAACATAATACCAACATCATAGAGCTCAAAAATGAATTTCAAGTTTATCCAATAACTCACATTCACTAAACTCACATTATCATACTGTGTTACAAGTCCTTAGAGTTATCACATAGTGCCTTTTTATATCAATTTATCTGTAATAACATCCACCAATCATTTGTAATACTAAACAGGTCAGCTGAGCACACGAACCATAAAAATGGCAAATGTAAACAAAATCATCCTGTTTACCAAGTTCATATATTTAAAGAGCAAAAACAAGTGAAAACTGTAATTGCACTTTAATCTTGAAGATGTCGACCTTCAGGATTCTTTTAGGAAAGAATGAACACAATTTATTTTTAAATATAAACCTGGGTAAATAATAACAAGATGTATTAGTCAAGACCAATACCAAAATTTTATCTCACCATGGGACCAAGCTCCAGGCCACATCACACGACAGACTACCTGACTTAATCTACTGTAGCCCTCTTCATGTGGTTCCAATGTTCCAAGAAAAACTAAATGCATTAAGAAAACTAAGGATTAAAGAGCACGACCAACAAATCAGCTACCATTTCCACAGCATGGACAGATTCAGCATCTAAAGACTGTCACCGGACACAGCAGAAGCACCTGAGAAGTTTCACTAACTCTAGTTATGTCGACCCTATCACCACATCACAAGTTGCACAAGATCAAGCAGTGAAATTAAAGCAGTATTAACACAAAAAGGCAGACTTACGCAGTAAATATAATGCAACTCAGTAAAATCATAACCTGAAAATGTGCTATAAGCAACTGAAAAGTACCACTAAACTTCAACCTTATAAGTTATATAAATGTGACACAAATGTGGCATGTGTCTTGCTATTTAAAACGCAACAAAGTAATTAAAGCATTAAAAATTTAATTTAGCATAAAGCAATGAAGACTCTTCATACAGTTCATCACCCAAGCAAATATCACGGCAGCATTACAGAGTCATGAAATGCTGGCTCTATCAGCCACTATACAATCTGAAAAATAAAGAAGTCTTCAAGAGACCCTCAAACTGCACAAGAGACTCAGAACATCAAATATGACAATGCCATAAAAATCGATGAATAAGAATGGACAGAGCTCGAAAGTTAGTCAACTAGCTGACCAATCAGAAATCAGTTAATTGATAAAACTGAATCAGCTGATCAACCAGTTATGCAAGCAGTGAAGTATGTGGTAGAAAAATGTTGCAAAAGACTTCTAAAAAAATAACTGGAATGGCTTTAACCGGCAGCAGAAAGTCCTGCTGACAATCATAGATGCTCATAAGTGAAAGACTTTTGCAATGTGTCCCTGTCCCTCTGTGTGACACTGGGAACTCAACTTGTCCTTGGACTGGCTAAAAAATGTCAAAGGATATCAGTGGCAGAACTGAGCTACATGGTGCAAAAAGCTTAAGGCAAAAGGTATGGCATTAACCATGAGAACTTAATGATGCAAGTCTGTCCTAAAAGAAAGCACAAAACAACCTTGAAACTCAATTATGACCAAATAGGGCTGCAACAAACCTTTACATGCGCATCTGTGTTGGCCAAGCCAAAAACAGGGGGACTCCAAAAACAGGCAGCAAACCAATTGTTTGCATTCACGACAAAAATAGTTTGCACTTTTCCCAGTGGAAGGAGGTAAAGACAACAGCTTAAATTCAAAACTTACATATATTTAGTGCCAAGTTGCCTCTCAAACTTACTAAAATTAACCACTAATTGGAATCTATAACTGGTGCTACATAAATGTTGATGCTATAATTTAGACTTCTTACAAATGGATCAAAATATGTTACAAATGTGTAGCTGCTATCATTCTACCCAATGCATTTTTCATTAAGTGCTGAACTAAGCAAAAAGCTGTATGCTACAACCACTGATGACAAGTTTTTCAACTGTGTTCACAATTCGAGACTAAACCAATCAAATGAATCAATCCAAGAAATGACTACAGATTTCTATAAACCGATAAGAAACCCAGAGTTGCTTCTTTCTAATCTGACATCTCAGCTATGGACTTAAAGATTTATTTGAGGCCAGGATTTTAACTGAATGACTATTGGTACCTACTAGTTATTCTGTTTGTATCAGGGACCATTTCCACCAAAATATCTACCAATGAATACCTAACTACTCTGAGTTTGCACCCAATCTACATATCTGGAAATTTCTTTAGCACCTTTTAAATTACCAGTTACTAGTTTGCAAGAAGAACAACTTTTTTCTTAAACGAAACAAGTCGAAAGCATCATAAAACTTCAGTTCTTCTGCCAACTGCAGAAAGGTTTGTTGACCACATGTGCCTTTAAGCATTTAAGTTACTGGTGAGCTTGAAGGCCACATGTGATCATTTGAATACAGCCCTAATTCTGTTCTCTTGATATGGACCAAAGGAATTCATCGAAATATGGCATCAAATGAAATTCTTAGGGCACAAGAAATATACGAAACACTCAAATATTGAACAAACCCAAGAGATCAAAATGCTGACTAGTGTAAGAGGTATCAAAATCTTAAAAAAACATTAGTATTTCAATGACACCAGAGATTATTGTTTTATATTTAAATTTACATAATACAAAACAGTATTCCCTCAATATTGATATATATATATATATATCTTTATATATATCAAGAGACAAGAATATATATATATATATGAATAAATAAGAATATCTATACATGAATACATGAAATGTTTACTACAGACATGAATATATTTAAATATGTATATATATATATAAATGTAAGGAAACATTGTAAGAAGTAAATATGAAATGAAAGCAAATCAAAATTGGTGCCATTCCTTCCTTACCTATTCCAAGACAGTAATAATATCAAAATAGTAGAATATTCAAAGGTCTCAAGACTAGCCTGAGAAACCAACCCTGGTGAGCATAAAAATCTGCTAATGGCATAAAATCAGAGAAAATTGCTCACATCTAGCAGCCATCTGCTTCACATTGAGCACGAAAACCATACACCACAGAAAAGTAAGCAAGTTGAATGAGGTCAGCAGCATGGATATGTAGAGGATTGGAATGGGCAAAGCATCCTCCTGAGGATTCACTGAGCAAACACAGACAAGAAATTCATGTTTTCTAGCTTAATCACACACTGTGCGGCTGAAATCAGTCTTATGTGATGCATCAGGATTCAAAATCTCAGAAGTTAAAGGGACAACATGTTATCTCTCAACTTCTTGCTTGGATGAGACCGATTATACAGATTCTCAATGCTATCATTTAAACTGGTGAAGATCAGTGAACAATTGCAATCCATTAATTTGCATATATGGCAAAGTAGAAACCGAAATGGCCTTGTAAAGCACCACATAACACAAGGACTGAAAAACAGAAGTGAAACATAAAAAACAAGCATGTCTAACTAAAAATTATATGAAAACACAGAACATAAGGAAGTTTAACTCTGCTCAATTAACACAAAATGTAAAGCCAACAGAATATTGAAACAAAACCAAACTTCAGTAAAGTGCTATAACTCAACAATCATGTAAATACCAGTACACATATACCACATGCATATACATCACAGTATATGCAACTATATGTTGATAAGTGCAAGTAATGAAAATTAATAGATGTATTGGATGAAATATACTTTACGGAATGCTGCGACTAGAGATTAGCTTACTTTAAAAACCCCAACCTACCAATATTGCTTGCTCCAACTACAAAATATGGCTATAATATGCAAAATACATTTCAAGTGCAACTGTAAAGGAGAGCAAAATTACAATTCAAGAACAGTTTTCCAGGGTTTATCAAGTGTTGGCAGTACAAAACCTAGCATACCTGTGGAAAGTTAAAGACCTGAGAACTTCCCTTAGGTAGAGCCACAGATTTTCTCAGGAAATGAAAGGTATTTTACCATTTAAGGAATTGTGTGCATATTACGTGCTCCTGTGAAATCACAGGAACAAACAACCTTGCAACAACAAGACTAGTAATATTCCAAATACTTTTCCAACTGAAAGTCATTTCAATATATAAATTACTGGTAGCACAATTAAAAAGACTCAATCTCTGAACAAGAACTTCACGTCACATTAGGTTTACCAAGTAATCACTTATAACTCTGCTGTTTTGTTTATGTTTTTTCTTAAACTCAGTGCTGAGGTTTATCAATTTTGATGAACTTTCAACCAAAATTAGAAATCGGATAACTCTGTTACTTAAGATGCAAAAGATTCAACCTGTAGCTGTTTCAGCTATTTTTCTAATCAGTCCATTACAAATTCCGTTTTGGAGTTTAAAGTGAACGTGTCAAAAGTTAATGTGATAATGTTACTTTGAGTGGACTCTTCCTATTGTTATGAGGCAAGTTTTTACAAGCAATGTAATTCATGAGAAAATCAGCCAACCACAAACCAACCCAATATAAAATTTACCCACTTCAAAGAACACCAGCAAATAAATGCATCAAACACTTAAAGTGATGCACAGCAACTGACTCGGCAGCACATTTTGCTTTCAAAATATCAAAAGTCCATCAATGCTGCATTCAAACGTCTGGTAAATAATAACACGTTCTGAATTAATGAATGAATGAGTGAATGAATTAATGTTGCAAAGCTCTTCAGTTAACCCATCTGTTCTGTGAAGATCATTTGTAAATGTTGTTGTCACTTAAGTGCAACAAATTACATCAGAATATCTGCAAAAATACAAAACAGAACAATAACAATTAATTGCTAGTCCTGGAGATGAAAATAAAAATGCATTCTATTTATAGAAAAATATTAGCAAAGACGATGACAGCTACTGTCTAATAAACTAAAACTTTTAACAAATGACCGGTACATTTATTCAGTCAAGATTGAAAGCACAAAAGCAATTACAGAATTATTTATTCCTCTGGTAATGTCGGTGTACAAAGTATTATTGAATAAAATTATTTTGTCTAAGACTCAAGACTGAATGCTAGCTAACCAGGAAGCTTGTTCTGTGAATTCTTTACAGTACTTTCATCAAATGCGATTCTTGGCAAGTCTGGAAGAGACTGCTCAGTGCTGGAAGGGTCTGGGAAGTGTTTTGCAGGCACTGCCCAATTCTGGTTGTTGTCTGAGGCCTTTGTGACTTTATTATCATGTGAAGACAGATCAATGACTTCCAAATCCGACTGGGGGGCATCGGACAATGCTTTTTCGTTTGACGGTGAAGTCGTAAGTGAACTAAAGAATAGAAAAACCCAGAAAAAATTATATACTTAAGATCATGGATGTGGTTGTTGATTGTTATTTCTTCTTTTACGTTATACTGATGTCTGGTGTTAAGTCAATTATGTATGCTGAACTAAAAATCTTTGCCAAGCAAGAGAAAGGTTGTTTGTTATTTAGCCAGTAAGTTAATTTTCACATTTAACAAAGTGCCTTTTAAGTAGATCACAAACACTCTGCCTATGAATGACAGCTTAACCTAAGACAGCCTGCAGGCAGTGGAAGCCAACATCAGGGTGCCAAAGAGTAAGCAGTAGAAGTCAGTGGGCAGGTACTATTATCCAGATATTATGTTTTGAAACTTTACATCATTTAGGCCAAGATAACTATGCACAGAACTAGTGGAAGAATTTTTTAGAATCGAACATAAACATAAATATCAACCGATTGAATTGGACATTTAAATCACATATTTTAATAAACCAAGATGGCTAGGTGTAGTCTTATTGACCACAAAAATTGGTGACTGCGTCAGGAAATGAACGTCTGATAATGGCAGTTTCATACATCTGATAATGAAAACCTGCCTGGTGGATCAAGCTATGAAAGTAAAGTGACTTTGGCTGGAGAACATCCCAACATCTATGCCAAGTTCAGAGATGGCATTTGATGTGTGCTGTTGGAACATGAAAGTGGGTAAAACATAATGAAAGCCGATAATTCAGGCTGGATAGATTGGACTGGAGGTAAAAGATTTTCCTGTTTCTCTTCTAACTCTTCCATTTACAGACATCTGTGGCATAATAGCCACTGAGGCACCATTTTTGGACATCATCACTCTGTTTTTAGATGACAACTTTTTCAAGTGCTAGCTGAACAAGCCAATCCATAAGCTGAGCAAAGTAGGTCAGCTGCACAGCAG
Source organism: Norana najaformis (assembly GCA_964023275.1). NCBI lineage: Eukaryota > Metazoa > Annelida > Clitellata > Crassiclitellata > Hormogastridae > Norana > Norana najaformis. Next base: position 9,782,764 of record OZ029916.1, on the reverse strand, counting down.
GCAGGTAGACAAAATGAAACCCTTCTTGTCCTCTAAAGGTGCATGCATTTGTCAGCATCAGTATCATGATGGGCTATAAGATCAACCATGGGTACATGAATGCAGGTCAACCAATCCCTCGCCCAATGATCCCTAGATTTCACGGATCAAGACAAGGGATCCTCAATCATATTCAAGGTGATCATCCACTGTCACTCTAACACACTCAAACATTGATCAAACAGGTTCTATTCACAGCCACCACATATCTCAAAGGGATCATCCATAAAGGACGTCCGCAAAGAGGGAGGTAGGGAGGGGTCATGCAAATGCAGACAATTGCTGACAAGATGTGGGAGGGTTATGGCCTATGCGGACGACCGCATATAAATTTGGTACACCTACCCAGCTTTTAATGCAACCCATGCTTTAAAAACCAACTTCAGTCGGATGGCAGTTAAATAAGATAGAACGAGTAGTTTATTAATGATGTGTTTCATGATGTTGGTCTTTTATTTTCCACTGGGTTTGGAGTGCAGACTTCTGCAAAGGGGGGGAAGGAAGGGAGGGTAAGGCTAAATGTGGACAGATGCGGACAAGGGGAGGTCAGTCTGCTTTGTCCGGCATGTTGTAGTGTTTTTCTTGTTGCCCTATTGTTGTGCATGCTTCAGTGTTTTTGATGTTCTGGTTGTGTTGCTGTGCATGTGTTTGAGTCAGCATGGCACGGGCAATTTGGGTACCCCAAATTTTTCAAAAATTAGGCTGGTGGGTGGGAAGAGGAGATAAATGCCAAAGAATGAAGTTAAGATCTCAAACCCCAAAACTAGGCCTCTGATGGACAGTAAAGTTGACGAGATAATAACAAAAACAGTTCATTCCCCACCTCAAATGTTTTGTCATAATATTATGAAACTTAATAGGAGCATCAGCACCTCAGATTCAGATTTACTGATTTTGCATGTGTAATAAGTCTTAAATAAATAAATAAAATCAGACAGACTTATACACCTTCACTCATAAAGGCTAAAGTCCTGCACTTTTAAAAAAGAATAACCTACATATAAAGAAGATTTGCATCTCCTGCCTAAACTAAGTAAATCAAATTAACATACATCTTAGAATCGGATCCACTCTCCTCGTTACTATTTGCAGATTCGAAGGTGATGAGACTAGGCTTTGCTTCATTTAACTTTTCCATGTCTACGTCGGCGACTTCTTCTGCGTCAGGATGAGACTGAAAACCTCCAGAAGGTGATGGTGACGCTTCTGGTTTCTCGTTCAACAGATTGGCAAGATTCGTTTTCACTGCATCTGTTGATTCAGAAGGGGCTTCTTCAATCTTCTGCGTATTGCTTCCGTCAGTGCTTGACTCGAGTGCTGCAGGAGGTGACCCACTGGTTGCCTTTCCTCCGAATTTGCTGCCCATTAATTTTTTCAGAAGAGGCGACAAGAACTTAAATCCAGAGTCATCGCCTCCAGCAGGTTCAGCAGCTTTCAACTCCTTCACATCCTAACATAGAAGAGTAATCTATCCATTTTTACAGCCAGCACTTTTGAGTTTTTCCATAAAATAATAATTGAAAATTTGAACTTGATGCTCTATACAGCTTTTAGCAACATATCTACTTACAACCATGTAATTTTAATCTCTCTTGACGTAAGCCGATAAAATGTTTGACTTCATATCTTTTTGTCAAAAAACACTAGCCATTAACCCATTAATCCAAGCTTTATTTATTTAACTGTCTGTTTAGAAATCCAAATAACAATACCAGACATACAAGAACTTTAAAATAAACTGAATTTTGCAAAATTTTAAGACAGATGAAATGAAGGCACTACAGACTTTAAAATTATACAAAGTAAAAACCTTCTGAGAATTGTCATCTGTCTTTACTCTTTTCATGATCGTTTCAATCCTCTAAAAGCAAAAAAGTTACAAAAAGCTTACTTAATCATCAGCTCAAAGCCAAAAGACTACCACCATAATGAGCTACTCTAAGGCAAGGTAAGGTAATCCCTCATATATCACGTTAGCTTGCAACAATAGTCCTTACAACAGTGTTCTGGCCTATAAGGATGTTTAAGCTGAAGAGCAAAGATGACAATAGCAGTCTATAAACTTTACAACCTTTCCATTTAGGGTATAGCGCTTATTCAAAACGATATGTTAACCTTACCTGATATACATGGATTTGAACTACAAATGCAGATGTAAAAGGCAAATGCATTAGCACTCTGCTACCATGCAATGCCACAATTCCATTATAGACATACGTGATACTAAATTTACTAAATCACCTATTAGGTAAAGAACCGTTTGGGTGAAACAACAAACTTTATCAATCCAACAAAATATGACCTAATTGATCACACTTTTGAGTACAAACTTAGAAGGCAGACTATACTGGAAGGCAACAGCCTTACTACTTGGCATATGTGCACACTGTTTGTCACTTTACAATCTTATTAATAATTGCACCCACAGATGGAATTATCCCTCATAGCCAACCTTTTTCCTCTCCTGTCTTTCTGCCTCCTCACGTTGGAGTTTTTCCTGGCGTTCCTTTTCCTTTCTCTCCACTTCCTCCTGGGCTCTCTTCTCAGCAGCAAGTTTCTAAACGACCAAAGGAAACAATATGCAGTTCACAATTATCTGTAAAAATTACTTCAGCTTCATCCTTGAACCCTCAACACAAACTCAAATATTAGTCAGTTATCATTGCATGCTAATATGCATTAAAATAAAAGTACATCATAACACAATTTTTCTATTTAATTAAGCTATTTTTTTCTAAATAATTGATGACAATTCCTACAAATTTTGTAAATCTGCGACTAGGCTTTTGATGCCTTCTAATTAACCAAAATAACTTCCATGAGGAAGCTGCTGGTTTGGTGGGATCAAATACAAGTTTTCTGATGATGGCATCAGAGTTTTCTTTGCCCGCAATTTAAAACAGGGTTATGGCCTATGCCTACATATAATCCAACCTCCTGCCGTTCAGCCTCCTGCTTTTCCTCCTCTTCTTTGCGCTGGCGCTCTGCTTCCTCCACTGCCAAACGGAAACGTTCTTCCTCTTGCTTCCTTGCCTCCTCTGCAGCACGAAGCTCTTCCTCTTCACGCCTTCTCTGTTCCTCTTCCTCAAGTCGCTGTCTTTCCTCCTCTTTCTGCCTATAACCACAGATCAAAACAAAAATATTTCCCATAATTAGTTACGTGCTGTTCTAAATATTAACAGCTAATTCACCTTGTCACCTTGTGCTGTCAGCTCTTTGAGCTCTAGCGACCGTCATGCTAATTACATCAGCTAAAACATTACTCTTCTGTAACAACAGAAGCTACACTAGAATGCAACAGCATACAGCACTTGCCTGGCAATGTGTATTGTGCAGCCACTGTTACAGTGACACTGAGCAAGTTGTTAACGCACAGTTTTTGGGCACTCGCCATCAGCTTATCATTAAATAGTGAAGCTATGTTAACAAATAAATAAATAACAAATACTACTAAAACAACATCTATTTCTTAAATTCTACCTCATGCTGTGGCAGCAGCCCCATCAAAGAACTGCAGATGGTCCTAAAATTAAGAATATTACACAACCAAATTCACATACATTTAGCATCAAGGCAAGTACATGTCCGAGCATAAGTTAATGTACTTTTGCACAAGCTAAGCTGAAATGCATCAATAAAAGCTTTAGAAAACCCAACTCACTGAATGGAAAAGAAAAAAAGAGGACACAGACCTTTCTTCTTCCACTCTCTGTCGCTCCTCTTCCGCTTCTTGCTCCGCCTTCTCCCTGGCTAGACGTCGCTTCTCAGCCAACTTTAACTTATACTCCTCTTCCACGGAATTTTTACTTGTCTTGTTGGATGTCTCTGCAGCGCTTGGCTCTCCATTGGAACAGGTACTTTTCTGCTTTTCATTTGCATCATTCAGAAGCAAATCTTTCTATAAGAACAGCAATTTTGTCAACAAAGCTCTAAATGCTTAACCACACATTATATGACCTTTTGATGGTATAGTTCATAGTGGCACAGGAAAGCCAAATGTGACTGCACATAAGAAAATCCTCACAAAGTTGGAAATGTTAATTTGAAAGAAATGTGCTCAAAAGGCAACTCGGCATAAAATACGCCACAATGAGTTCTTTGCATATTTACATCCCTTGTTGCATTAGCTATCAAACTGAGTCCATGTGTAGAGTTTTGTTGTCTAAGTATTTTTAATTTCAATTTTATTATGATGCCCTGCAACAAAAAATTAATTGAACATGTCCAATGGTGCCCTATTTAAAGTCGTGTACATCAATTATTATGCAAATGACTATGCCATGTGTATATTTTTCTAAACCAGTTTTTACAAAGATTCCATTGATAACAGCCTCAGAGAGGCATTATAATATGCTCCAATTTACTATTCTCATCAGGTATTCACAGCCTCTAGGCACAGCAACTTAGGGTGAGTAATAGTTATGGTAAACTTAGCTCTCAATTTCTCAAAAGTAGCCGCAAAGATATCTACAGCTTTAAAAATTGCAACTTTTTATTATTTATGATAGAAAGATGTGGTTTTCACCTAATTATTTGGCAATTCCAGCCTAAACCAATGCAGCATCAAACTCAGTTTTGATTTTTTTGACTTTGTGAGGGTTTCCTCAATCATCAAAAATTTTAATGTACGTTGCATCACTTTCTTGGCAAGGTGCCTAAAAACACAGCCACTCCACAACTAGAAGATTTACAGGTATTAACTTTGTGGTCAAAAACAAAATTCCTTATTGACAACAGCATTCAAAGCTCTTCAGCCTTCCAGAAACAGGGCAGAATTAATTTTTTAAAAAGAAAGCATGATTGCAAAGAATTACATGTAAGCACATACTCAACTAATTATTTATTTTTCAATATTACAATTAATTACTCGAAAAAGGTCAACACTTAAAACAATTCCAGACTTTTAATTCAAGCAGCCAACACAAATTAACAGAGCAAAGCATATTAAATGGCAATGATCTGCATCCCTCGAACCTTTTTGTCCAACTGGAGCTGCTGGATCTCAAGATCATGTACAGCTTTGACGACTCCCTGCAAATGCAGACACACAACGTCTGACAGCAGACAAGCATATCAATTGCAAATGTGCAAATCAAATGACTGAAGAATTCAACCATAAAACCAATTTAACAACTAGTTTAATTAATGTTGGCAACAAAGACGTGCACAACTGTCTTCACCTGTTGGCATGACACTGTGGATATGATGCTGGCATGCACATTAAAGTTGAGCAAAGTTGTGCACTGCAGGGTACTTCAAAAGGCACTTTTGTGAGGAACTTCAAAAATGCTACATTAATTGCCGTGTCATGTACATACATACAGTTAGGACTAAACAACAGCAAGATGCAAGAAATATCTGACCCCAGTCCAAACCAGCTAGCCTAGCACAGTGAAATGTACAACTGTAAATGCAAACTTTTATGCTTTTTCAAGTGAAACTGGAATCTTGCTGTCAAGTTACAGGACCTGAAAGGAACAGCTGATCAGTGCTTATCTGTTCTTCAGCCAAAAAGAATCTTTAAATTTACAGCAAGGCTTCTAAAAAACATATTGGGCTATTCCGTGTGAAATCAACCAATTTCCTAACATTTTCCCACCTTCAACCTTAGATTTGGCTGAAAATTTCTCCATGTACCTGTCCACCATTTTGAGGCACAAATACAAAATTTTATTATGATATGTCAAAATTTGGTTTAGATATACCATCTTAAAGTGAGGTGGGGTAGGCGAAAATTGGTATCCGATTTCGCGAAATGTTCTTTGAGGCCATGTTCAACATAAAATAACTCCAGAAGTAGAGGGGGTAGAGGCATGAGGTTTTCACTGTTGTATTCAGAAAGTGACTGGTGACCTAATGAGCCTATTACAATGACTGTGCCTTGAGTAGAGACTTTAGAGGACAGCTGTCAATATGCCATCTCAGAAATCGCAAACTGTATTTTCTTCAGTTTGCCTCACCAATATGACGAAAAGCAGCTGCAAATTTTTTTTAATCTTTTCATATTCTGATTTAGCAAGTAATGGGCTCCTACTGGATGTATTTTACTTTGATGTTTATTTACAAATGAAATCATACTGACATGCTAAACTTGGTCAAACTGATGAATGGGGGTCAACTTCACCAGCTGATATTGGGAAACTGACAACTGGGATCTACCTGAACTTCATATTTCTGAAAAGTGCATGCATTGACCTTTCTGGTGATACAAATTTGATTTTGGTGCTCAGAAGCAATCAGGAGCAATGCTTTGTTGAATATAGCTCTATTTTCGATGTCGCGACTAACCAGAATCCATGTCTAGTTTTGGCTGTTAATTATGTGATTATTCATTTTTCACTGTTATGTGTACCTCTATAAAACTTGCTATTTGTTTAGATTTGAATATGTATTGAAATCAAAGTCTGCAATCAAATTAACTAGCACATGCTATTTTCTAATATTATTCATTAACCTGCTTAAGATGTTTTGTGTCTAGGTCATGATTTAATATAAATTTCTCTCTATTCTATTAATTTTTATTGTGAAGAAATCATATTTTCCCCCAATGCCTTTAAGCCTTTATGCTAATTAGCCTCTAACATGCTAATTTGCCTCTAACATGCTAATTAGCCTCTAAGCCTCTAAAGCCTCTAACATGCTAATTAGCCTCTAATGCCTCTAGCATCTCTAAGCCTCTAGGCCCTTATTCGAATTAGCCTCTGACATGCTAATTAGCCTCTAATGCGTTTAAGCCTTTATGCTAATTAGTCTCTAACATGCTAATTAGCCTCTAATGTCTCTAAGCCTCTAATGCCTTTATGCTAATTAGCCTCCAAAATGCTAATTAGCCTCTAATGTTTCTAAGCCTCTAAGGATGCCTATAAAAGAGCATTAGCGTCGGCAGAGCCGTCCATCGAGTTTGAGGTCGAACTACCATCAGCAGAGCAGTTCGTCAGCAGTAGTCGCAGTGTTCGAGTTCGACTCCGAAGTTTTCATTTAGCTAGTTAGTCGGCCGCGTTGAGTTGAGTACTCGAAATAGTTTAGTGGTTTAGTTGAGTAGTAGGTAAGTCACTGGCATAACTGTACTTCAGTTGTTATAACTGCAGTTTTAAGTTGCAAACAATAAACGATAGAAACGTGAAGACTTTGTTGCTCAGCCTCCCGATAGACCATGGGAGCCTTGCCCTGTGGACCAACCCCAGAAGAGCACAGGTTAGGTCATTCTGGTGTATGTTCGGACCAGCCACCCTCAGGAAACACATCCAGGGTTTTGTCCGTTACATTATCTGTGGTTTTTAAAACTGGACATGTGATTAGTCAGCAATTTTGAAGAGATTGTTAAGTAGATGATAATTTGTTTATCACTATCTTGGTCAGGATGTTAAAATTTAGTTTTTATTTTATGATTTACTGGGATTATTTTGGGCAGAACATGTGATCTGTACTTGAGGCATTTTGAACAGATGTTAAGAGTTGTTGAATAGATGATAATTTGTTTTAACACTTCCAGTTAGTTTTAAATAATAACTCATCGTGCAGTATAGAACTGCAGCACTTGTGGTCTGTTTTTACATTTATTTAAAAAATACAGTCTTCAATGTCTGATATGAAAACAAGTACATGATCCAGTCTGGAATTTCGGTGATATTTTGATCCTATGTTTTCAGTTTTTAGTTACATGACTCACTGCAGACAATTTCAGTAGTCATGGACAGCTGCAGCATTGGAAGACACTGTAACCAAACCCAGGAATGTCATAAAACCACTTACACCACAAAAATTGGACTTAAGAGATTATCTGATTTGGCCGATGATGAAAGGCATATCTTTCTGCAAAGAATTTGTTTGGATAATCCAGTTCCTGAAATGACTGTCTGTCATCATCACGAGCAGATATAGCAAGTTTTATAGAGGTACACATAACAGTGAAAAATGAATAATCACATAATTAACAGCCAAAACTAGACATGGATTCTGGTTAGTCGCGACATCGAAAATAGAGCTATATTCAACAAAGCATTGCTCCTGATTGCTTCTGAGCACCAAAATCAAATTTGTATCACCAGAAAGGTCAATGCATGCACTTTTCAGAAATATGAAGTTCAGGTAGATCCCAGTTGTCAGTTTCCCAATATCAGCTGGTGAAGTTGACCCCCGTTCATCAGTTTGACCAAGTTTAGCATGTCAGTATGATTTCATTTGTAAATAAACATCAAAGTAAAATACATCCAGTAGGAGCCCATTACTTGCTAAATCAGAATATGAAAAGATTAAAAAAAATTTGCAGCTGCTTTTCGTCATATTGGTGAGGCAAACTGAAGAAAATACAGTTTGCGATTTCTGAGATGGCATATTGACAGCTGTCCTCTAAAGTCTCTACTCAAGGCACAGTCATTGTAATAGGCTCATTAGGTCACCAGTCACTTTCTGAATACAACAGTGAAAACCTCATGCCTCTACCCCCTCTACTTCTGGAGTTATTTTATGTTGAACATGGCCTCAAAGAACATTTCGCGAAATCGGATACCAATTTTCGCCTACCCCACCTCACTTTAAGATGGTATATCTAAACCAAATTTTGACATATCATAATAAAATTTTGTATTTGTGCCTCAAAATGGTGGACAGGTACATGGAGAAATTTTCAGCCAAATCTAAGGTTGAAGGTGGGAGGGTCTGGTTGATCTCACACGGAATGGCCCTATTATGGATTTGCAAATGAGTGCACAAGTGTACAGCCATCCTTAACTGTATGCATGATGCTGTGGTATAACAATGACAAACACAGCAAAGTACAGAACATCCATGGAATACCTGTCCACTTGAGCCAACTCAGCCTATCATCCTCTTGTTGTACTTTCCAGTTTCTTGTTGGTACTTCAGCTAAGGTATCCTTCAACCGCAAGACCTCACTACCCAGGCAGTGTGTAAAAAAATTGAGTGACCCTTACCTTTCAGTTACATTTTAGCCAAATAAACTGATGCAAATTAAGACAGAAACCCATCTTGTTACCTTATTGGATGTTAGAGATCTGTGAGAGCTTGTATCTTTTAATGCCTTTGGTAGCGACCTTAGTGCCAGGGTTTTCGGAGGCGATGGCAGCAACTTGGCAGGAGGCGTACTAAACATCTGAGGTCCTTTAACGAACTTGGTATTCAGCACCGAAGCTCGAGAAACAGCTGGAGATCTGGCAGCAGATTTAGCTGTGGTGTTAACACCCAGTGCCTCGGTAGAGGAAACAGACTTGGAGATACCGGTTCGTATTAACGCCAAGTTACGACTCTGTTCTGCAGGCTTGGCCTTCCCATTCACCGCAGGCTGTAAAGAATCAGTTGTTTTCCGCAAGTCTGCTCGGCTTTTGCGAATGTTTCCCATGCTCTTTGCTCTATTATTCACAATTGGGGAAGGAGATCCTGAATGAAACAAAAGAATAAAATGAAAATTCAGTTATCACTCACCAGTCTGCAACACCAATTTGCCCCATGCCTAACAGCAAATGTAATCGCAGATTTATATAGCACCTCTTCAACAGAGTCTCATCAAAAGTGCTCCCAACCCAATGACAGAAAACCACGATCAAACAAAATGGTTTTCAAGCTCTTATGGAATCAAGGTAGATAAAGACCAAGAAGCTCAGGTCACAAGGTGCTAGGCAACCTATTCCAGAAAGTTGGACCAACAACAGCAAAGCTTCTAGGCTGCATCGCGGAAGTTCGGGCCAGGGAACAGCCAGATCATCCTGTGCTGCAGAGTGAAGGGATCTACAGCCAGTAATAGATGAGACTAAGACAATGAGATCGTTTAATGGCCTATCTTTATATCCGACTACATATCCGACTTCTGCATTCGAGCAGCAGACAACCAGACACATATTAGCTATGGTCTTCATCAAGGAACCAACTGCATGTCCAGCAGTCTTCCACATGGTTCGGCGAATGTTCTTTCTCTGTTGACGGACCCACCGCGTGGAACAGTCTTCCTGAACATGTGACAAATGTCCCATCCCTGGACACATTCAATTCATGGCTCAAGACATATCTTTCTAAAATATCTTACAACTGTTGTTGATTTCTGAACTCATATACAGCACCCTTTTCTTCTGTCTTAGCCATGCTATGGTGCAAAATAAATTGGTCTATTATTATTATCTTTATACACGAAAAATTTCAAATCATTAAGGAATTCTCTCCACCTCGCTTTTCTCAATTTCCAAGTTACTCTCATTCACCGACAACTTGAATTTTTTACAATAGATAATGCATTATATAAGACATTATTTATTTTTACTATTGAAAATTTGTAAAATTACTGGAGACACATTAGCCAGTGAATTTTGGATATCCATGTTCATCTTCACAAATACCTACAAAAGTGAGTTGGAGTAATGAAGGCAAGAGCAGACAAGAAAGCAGAACAGCAGTGCCAGCAAGGTCAATACTGGGCAGAAAAGATAAAAAACACAGGCATTAACTGTGAGTCAGACATGACTGCCTCAGATTTTTCTGGGTTTATAGCCAAACTATATAAATAACTAAATAAATTCACTGTACATCCAACAATTTTAGATTTGAGAATGTTAATTTTGTTGATAAAAAATGTGCAAACTCAGAACACAGATTCTGACTCTCTAGCTCCAAGCAGTGGATGGTGACAACGTCCTTTGAGTGTCGAAACTGTTGCGAGAAGAGCCATCGGTTCTGTGAATTTTGAGCACTTTCAAGCTAGTAAGAGTTACTGGAATCATTTAAGAGCTCAGTTATACACAACAATCATTTTCACACGAGGCTTTTCTCCAGGCAATTCCTAGGTCTCAAGAAAAATGCCCACAGACTGCTTGAATTGACAGCTCAACACAGCCCATGAAAAAACTGCATTAAGCCCAGCAAAGCACCCAAGCAGTCTCCCAATGCATTTGCTCATTCCTCTGCTAATCAATGCATCAAATTATGCTTCAACACAATCAAAGTAATCATGCACAACTCAGTTAATGAAATATTTTGGTTTGGCTTCAGCTTTGCTTATCTTCCCCTGCAGAAAGAAAATTACAGAAAGCCATAGACATCGCAAGAAACTTCAAAATATACTCAGATGAGACAGCACAATATCCATGAAAATACAAAATACAACACAAAAGAAACAACCACAGAACACATACACTTACAACTGCTCCCAGCTCCCATGGTTACCACAAAATTTTGTAGAACCTTTACACAGAACTTACTAAAACGTGGACAAATGCAACCGACAGAGTTGTGCTCGACATGAGATCTGCTGACCCTCAGCTGTGATGAAACAGTGTTGCAGGCATAGCCAGGAAGCCTGTCGACTGTCCTGTGTGGCCGGATGTGGCTTGGAGGGCCCCGGCCAAGACCGGACAAAGTTCCCTCAGACCGGAAGCTCTTAGCACACCCAAAGGGTACAACAACTACAAAACACCCGTGATGGTACGAAATCTTCACGTATTGAGAAATTTAACTGAATGTGCTTTCTTCATAAGTTCTATTAAAAGTATGTTAATAAAAAGCTTGTTTGTTTAAAAAGACAACATTTACATGATCAATTATTTATTTCTTTAAAGTATATTACATTTCATGTAAAATTCAACATTTCTGTGAAGTAGCTTCAAAAGTCTACCTTCCAAAGTATATGAGAATGAAAATTATTAACAAAAATCATGTATGATAAAAAAGTGGAAGTGGAAGTGAATATCTTAAAATCTTATTTATAAACATCAGAAAATAAAATCCTAAAACAAACAGATTTCCAAATTAAATGGAAAGTGTTTGAAATCAAAGAATGATCGCTAGAACTTAAATAACATATCCATATTGAACTAGTCATTTTCATTTATCTTTCGACAATATTTTATTACTGTAAAAACTGAAAAATTTGCAAGTGAATTTTGGTGTTTACTAAAACAGTTAGAAATGTAACCTACAGACAATTATCCAATAAACTAGTAAAGTATAATACACGAAACTGAAAACACTGGGTAAACATAATTCACAGTGAAAGAGCAACCACACATAAGAAACAAAGCAAACTCGCTGGGGCCATGCATATTAGGTAAAGGAAATCAGAAAAGCAAAAGTACTGACTTAAAACAAAACAAGCCCTTGTCCAACATGATAAAACAAGCAAAGTACTACGAGTTATGCAGCAAAAATGGATAAAACTTAAGCAAGCCAAACCAAAATGTACCTATAACCTAGACAGTAAGCAAATCATCTACATCCTACCATATCAACTTTTCATGCAATTCAAAGTACACGAGAACATTTCTTCTGCATATACACATCTGAATATGCAGCAAAGGTAACACCACCAATTACTTTGTAATTGTAATTTGAGATTTATAAAGCGCCTCTTAGAGGATAAACTCAACAGAGGTGCTTCTGACCCAAAGGAGCAAAATCACTGTTAAACAGTACTGTCTTCAGGCGCCTACAGAACACTGAGAGGGGGAGAGAAAGGAGCTCAAGTCGCAGCTATACATATACTGTCTGTGTAAAAAAGTTAAAAGATATAACATGGATCTTGGTACCCGTAGATCTGTGACTTGTAAACTTTCTCAGGCTATGGAATGAAAAACGTCTCAATTTGTTTGCGGGCCACACAAGTTAAGACTACAAAGTGCCTTGACAATAGAAGTTGGTTAAATTGATAAAACAAATGGTAAAATCATATGTGAATCATGCAGAGTGACAAGTAATATTAAGTCTGTATGTACAGTCTGTCGCAGGTCATGTTATTAGCATCAAACTGTAGCAGCACAATACAGAAAATGTTTGAAAGACATGCACCAGATTAATCCTTTCATCAGACATAACAAGCTAAGTGACCTTGCTAAAAAACACTTAGCATTCTAGTATCTGCCTATTTACTCCAACAACGAGCACAATAATCAAATGGGTAGTATCAAATGGGATGCAGTGGTGTGGTGGTATGGTTTGTGATTTGTAACCGAAGGGTTGCGGTTTAGAATCTGCCTCAAGCCACTGCGTAGCGACCTTGGACAAGTTGCTCACCCACAATTGTCCGTGAGGAAGGCAAAAGGAAACCACCTCACTCATCTCATCCCCAGGTGGCATAAAGCCAATGGACCTGCCTTTGGGCAAAGAACTCATCATCACCATCATCATCATCATCATCATCATCATCTTCATCACAAGTAACAACATATTACTTAAAGCGCATGCAAAGGCAGTTAAGCTGGAATGCAATTTTCTGCAATTATTTAAAATGTCATTTAAACTAGCTAAACTAATGTATACCAAGCTTTGATAAAGAAACAAATTCCTTTCTACAAACGATCTTCCAAGAAGTGCTACAGATGGTTTCTATTCGATATTCATTGATGCTACAGTTGCTTAGTGTTAGATGTTATGGAAGAGAATGCACCAGAATCTCCTTATAATGATGTTCTTTATAAAGTCAATCTTATATAACAGTCTGACACTTGGATCTCAAATTTTTATCAGCTTTAGAACACAACCTTGTTATAACACCATCTCTTTAAAACACATTACTTGACTTGTATCCCAAAGTTGCATCATAAGGCGGATCTAGCGTAAAACTGAAAATTCATATAACACCTCTTAGAAAGCCTTCAGAGGTGCAGCAAAATCCACCTCGTGATCTTAGCGTTTAATGTCGAATCTGTTTCAAGTCAAAATATAATAGAAAACCCCATTTCTGCTAAAGTAATCTGTAAGTCAGGCTTTACAGGACCTTTTCCTCTTTCTATTACCTCACTTTATAAGCAGTTGAAGAAATATTTTTCCAGCTACCTCAACTTTTGAGGCAAGTTCATTAAATAGCACAATAATAATAATAATAATGAATTAATAATAATAATGTGGCTTATACAACTCACCATTTCTGTCTGATCCAGTACTAGATGGTTCTACTTTTTGTTTATCTTTCTGACTTTCAGACATTGTAGCCTGAATCCTCGCTATCTGATCAACAGACGACGACAGTCTCTTTCTCCTAACTGTTAAGTTTGTCTTCTTGTCAGGAGCTGAAGCATTGCTTTCGTGTAGAATGCTCTCCAAATTTCTAGAACTTCGAAAGTCAGCAGCATGCAATGATGAAGTCTGGGCGACATTCGTTACACTGCTGTATGTGGTGATTAGTGCTACAGAAGTACCTAAACATGCACTCAAACCATCAGAAGCATGCAGACAATTCTAGCATAACAATACAATTCATAATGCATCAGAACGGCCACAACAAAACTCAGAACAAAAATCAGGAAAAGCAGAAAAATGAATGAAAACAACCAATTCTGTCAGTACTTATAGGCATAGCCCCAATGTTTCTGAGAGACATAAGAGAATGCATGCCACGGGCCATAAACTGATCTGTTTGTAGACCAACAAAATGAACAGCTCTCCTTCTACATAAATCAAACAGAGAAATCTAAAATAAACAATTTAGACAATCATTCTGCAGTTTGATCTAGTCTATGACAGTCCATTCCGTGCTAATGCAAAAACACAATCTACCGTTCCAAACAAAAACAAGAAAATGGATTCGAAGCAATGAACAAAATTTTTAACAATCCAAGAATCAAATATAAGCCAATTTGTTTCAGAATTCCACAACCATTACAAATTATAAGATCAGATAATATATTAAACAAAATTTCAAACACACATTGTATATGCGTAAATGGGTCAAAGAAATTCAGCCTCCACCGTACATGGATAATACCTGGATTTCTTCTCTCAGCAAACTTACGTCGCTGGCCATGATCACTGCCCCTACGAGCAGCGGACATCCTCCCAACCACTGGATCCCTACTAGTCACCAAGGGCTTTCGCTTAATCTCCGCGTCAGGACCACCCATCCAGTGTCCATCAGCCGGTCCATAGTTAAACTGGTAAAAACCTGAGAATTTCTTCTGTTTCGTCTGCTCCAGTTTTGCCTCTGTCTTTCGTAAGATTGCCTGCTTTCGTTCCTGACAACAGAAAGCAACATCATTATTGATTTAGCAAACCTCCTTCTGCTGAGCTGGTTCTTGCGCGTTTTCTTCAACCCAGATGCAGACTAAAAACAAGGCTTCAGATTAAAAAGCATTTTGTAAATAAGTCTGTCAGCCCCAACAAATACACATAAACTTTTCTTTTTATAATTTACATTGGTATCCATTCACAGAGAACAGTATAAGAGTATAACAGTATCAGTATCAGCATGCCAGATTATATCTCCAGTCTATCTAAAATGTTTTACTTAGAGCCCTCTTCTAGAATCGATGGTTACTGTAGCTTTACGTAATAGTCTAAACAAAGCTATTGCACCTATTCTTATGTAAGACACAGTAGCATAAATATTTAAACTGCTGACTTGTGGTAATTTTTTCCATGGGCTTAAATACTGTATGCATTTGATCTTCATACTAAGTGTTCTTCCAGAATTTACCCACATTTTCTCACAGTTTTACATTAATAACATGACCTTACCTTAACTTACCTTGAAATATTGAACTAGACTGCCATCATCAATTTTTTGAAAAAATTAAACAGTTACCAGTTCCTTACTTTCTTTTTGTAGCTTTTATACTATCTCTACGATCATGTATCATTTCTGTATTTCTTACGTTTTCTTCATCAAGAAGTTTCTTCCTTCGTTCTTCCACGCTTGCTCGATGCTGTTCATCACGCCTCTTCATCTCCTCAATTTTCTGGCGACGATTTTCTTCCTGCTTCTTGCGAAACTCTTCAGCTCGCTCCATTGACTCACGAAGCTCCTCCAGCTTACGCCTCTGCTCTTCTTTTTGACGCTCACGAGCTATTCGCAAACGTTCATCACGCTCTTTAACCTTCTGCGAATCTGAAATTTAGTTAAAATACACATGCTTTACCTCTTATAACATTACTGTTTTAAAACCATCCTGTATGTATGTAAGAGCACTTTATATCAAAATTTAAAATTTTTAGTCAAAGTTAAATCATGTTATGGCATAGTCATATCAACAACTCATGACTTAATTAATAATGGCTAACAGATGACAAAATTTTAAAAGTTATTCCAAGAATCTTCAACATAAATATGAGTAATTATCAACTTGTCCCCTGAGCAATTTGTCTGTTTAATCCTTTAGCACAAAAACACACATGATACAAGTAGCTTGCATCAGTGCAGCTATGGCATAGCAATACGATATGTTAATAAATTTTTCATTAAGAACAATATCTTAACTCCTGCTAACAGAACTCTGTGCTTTCAACACTTCTGACAAAAAGCTATCTTAAGTCATTCCAAAATATAAAATTACAAAAACTATAAAATTTAATTTGTGCAAACAGACCCGGATCAAGATTAATAGGACAAGATTGCTCAACATTTTCTAAAATAAACATCAAACATTCTAGTTAATATATCCCAGACATAGCTTTCAGTTACCTTCATTTTGGTTTAAATATTACCTCTCTAGGTGCTACAGAGATATTGAACTTGAAAGTCAAAGAACTGTTTCGTTTTGCAATTGTGTTTTACGACCGTGATGTTAAGATAGATATCAAGCGAAAACAAAATGTAGTGTATGATTTCTGGTAATTCAGAATCAGATGAAGAGTTAATTTTGAAGGATTTCAAGTGTTTACAGGTAGGAGGACCAAGAGTTCTGTCAGAAGCGTTCATACTAACAATTTTATAGAACTTTTCAACCAAAATGAAAGTGACACCAGCAGCAATGGTGGGCAATGCTGCATCACCTAGACTAGGGTTCTTGCCAGCCTTCGATAAAGGCTGGTCAAAAGCTTTTACAAAAAGTGCTGTCCAGCTCACTGATAAGACAGATTCATCAGCAACTGAATGCTTTTTGTAGTTTAATGAAGAGAATCGCTGGCCAGATTGTTTCTCAAGCTAATCAAGACACTAATAACTGCCTAGCAACCAAGTGCTAAAAAACATGTAGATAACCAGGGCACTGAAATCAGGCAACCACAGATGTGCTTTAAGCCTCAGATCTCAGAAACCACTTGGTATTAAGACCTGAAACTTTGCAGACCTTCACGATACATGTTTATATAGACACTTGCCAAAAATTATCAAAATCCGAGACAGTGATGTGGGGATGTTCCCAAACCAGTTGAGTTGACACAGAAAGGGATAACACTGATGATTTTTTATTTAACAACATTACTGCTAATACACTATATATATTCATGCATTTTGAATGTCTTAATGTAGGGCAACAGCTTCGATCAACGGATTATGATTCAAAACCTTGTGGATTCGATGCTCATAGTACTAAAAAAGTTCCCACAGTATATCAGATTCAATCAGAATTATATGAAATAAATAGACAATGAACCTAGAACTTACTTTCATCTTTTGCCAAACCAGCAACAGAGGTATCCAAATCTGGTAGAATCTGAGGTGAATCAGCTGAACTCATTTTGCTACTAAAAGTAAATATTTCAATTCATTAATCAAAAAGCTGCTTTCATCTCCTGCAAACTACTTTAGTTTATCATTATAGCGATACGGCATTAAATATCTGCTGCAAGACACCAGTAACAATCGTTCTTCCAGACAGCCACAGGCACAGCACTCTGAGTGTTTTAAAGGTCCTACACACATACCTAATTAAACTATTAGAAGTTCAAAAGCCAAGGTGGATTTTTAAAGTTTTACAGGACATAATCAAAGTTATCAAAAGCTGTCATGAAATGTGATGCCCTGCCCTACAAGAAAATTTTGTCTGCAGTTGGGTCGATATGCTACAGCCAACAGATGTAACTCTCGGGTAGAAATTTCGGTAACTATGTGTGATTACAGAAAATAATAAATCTGCCTTACATTTCTTACAATACACATGAACAAAAAACTACAGCGGTTTCTCGCGTCTCAAATTGTAGTCCGCTCTTTGGACTAGCAGTTGAACTAATTCCTACCCTAATTTTGTGTAAGCTTTCGATTTCCTCATCAATGAACTAATGTAAACTCGTTGGTTTTACTGACTGACCTTTCTTGAAAACACCTTGAATTTGCATAACGTTTAATTACACATATAACACGCATTACCCCATACGAATATTTAAACTCGGCAACAGTTACAACAGAAAGTTCACAATTCAACACATATACTTTAACATAGCATTCTACAAAATGCCAAATGCGGATATTACAAACATGTCATGCTCACTTTAATCAAGTGATTTATTTAATAAATCTCAAAAAGTACAGTAATTAGATAATTCATTAGACAACAACGGCTCTATCAATCAGTCCTCCTCCATTTCACAAAATAGTAAGAGTTGCTACGCGCTCATCGTGCTATTTCGCCCAATAGAAAACTAAGTACATGCATAGCATGCTGTAAGTCTGCTAATGCCTCAGTTCAACAATAAAGCTGCGTTTCCGTAACCGTCAGAGTTTGTCGAGGAAATCTTAAGTTAAAAGAAATCAAGTTTTGGCAAACTTATAGTAAAGAAGACCGCTCTTTGGCCTGGCATGTGGACGTGATCTTCCCTAAGATAAGGGACCTGGCTGTAGCCTTCCGGCCGGCGTGGCTTTTTCCTACTATATTTCAGTATTACGTGTATCGACTGTATTGTATTTCCCGACGATTTGTATCCGAGTTTAATTTCTAGTCAAAGCATGATCTGCTAAGGCTGAACATTAGGCCTACCTTTTAAAGCGTAGGCCTGTCTTACTTGTTAAAAGCTGAAAAATCATTAGGCCTATGTTTATGGTAGCTTTCCTCGCCAGTTATGGTTTTAGTGTTGTAGCCTACAGAGCTGAAACTTTTAAAAGAACAAAATGTCGAAGTCAAGGTTAAGAACAGAAGAACTCTGAAGAACAGAACAAGTGGTCGAATGCGTTCATCGTTTGCAAATCATGCATGTAAAAGGCCTACGTACGGCTAAGGCTTGAAAAATGAGCAGGGTCGAGGCCATAGGGTCGCTCTAGAAAACCGTGTAGGTCTACATTTACATGTAAGGCTCCATGTTTAGCCAAATGTAGTCCACAAAAACTTAAGGCGCTGATCTTGTAACCTCGCAGGCCATCATCTTATTCGATATGAATGCCTTCTTAAATTCCTAAGCAAGTAATTGCATTAGGAAGCAAATAAGTAATTAATTATAAGCAGCTACCGTAAGCAGAAAAAATCGATCTGGCAGACAAGCACCTAGGCCTATACACCAGCTAGTAGACAGGCAGGTACGTACGTGTGTATATACATAGACCTACGTGTCGAAGCATGTCATAACATGGATAATACAGTCTCCTGTGTGTGTGTGCCCCCTCTCTGTCTCTATCTATGACCCTATCCATGGCCAAGTGAAATAGAAATTACGTTATTATAGTAGACCTTATTTGACACTCTAACCTGCCAGATCGAATTTTTGCTTGTGCATTATCCGTACATACTTATTTAATTATTAATTATTCAACTGAGCTTAGATGCCCACGCACGAAACTGCGGTAACATGGACTAACAAGCGGGAAAACGGACAAACTAATACATGTACATAAGCCTTGAGTCTTAATCACGGCAAGTTCTCCAAGGTATCACCTATCATCTTGCGGTTACAGACAGTGTTAATTAGGAAAGTAAGAAAAGTGCTAGCCCTGCAATTATCTGGTCTGTTGGTCGTGTGTAGGTCGAAGTTTAGTCAGACTCCACAGTCAGTGTTCGGGGTTGCCTCTAAATAAGTAAGTAAGTAAGTATAATCTTTATTAACCAATAGCTAATCGCACATCGGTGTACAAGAATTTAAGAACACAACTCTACGTGCAGTAAACCACCTGGGCTAGGCTGACCTTACGATCGACCCTGCGATGGCGCTACACTAATTCCTTATTGATTTCTGGCCAGGGATTGCAAAAGTCATTGATACTATGACAGATAATGCTGAAAATTCATCCAATCGAGAGCTGCCGAGGTCCCCTTCGTTGCTGCTGGGACTGCTGCCGAAAGAACGGAACTTGCAAAATAGTTTGCGACTGTTTGTGTTCATGGTTCTTAGTTTTCGAAACACGTGATCCATCGATTTAACAGGTTTCATCACTCTTCTTGGACGCAATCTCGCACGAGCGACGGGAAACAGAAAGCTTCACTCAACGCCTATCTATAGTGATCGAGCGCATGGAAACAGAGAAGAAACCGACACGGATCAGAGAAAGAAGGCGGGCAAAGAGGTGGTCTTGGAAGAACGAAATACAAGGATTAAAGAATATTAAGGGTTAAGACAAAAGAGAAACAGAACTTGTAACTCAGCTATAAACTGCATGGTGCACGGTCCTTTTCTCGCAACTAAACCCGTATTAACAACCAGAACACTAAGCTAAGCAGAACTCTAAGAATGGTTAACTGTTTTCTTAGTAAATTGTGACACGTTAAGGGTCGCTACAGTCCGTTTCGTAAAAGATCGTCGAGCATTCCGATACATGCGGTGATGACTTGGCTCTCAGCAGCATCAGGTGCCCTTCTTACTGCGTCACAACCAGTGAGCTCCCGGCTTGTCTGGATGCGTCTTTTGCCCGTCGAAGACGAAGTGACCGTCTGTTAAAAACGACAACATTCAAAATAAATGTAACCGAATCGCATATAATTCGACTGCAATGTTAAAGATTAAACATCTGGCAATTAAGGTTCATCTACCTAAAGTATGAACAAGGACTCAAACTCGTGGCGAGAAGTCTGAAAAGAGTGGTTGCCAGCAGCAGGAATCGAGGAGGGGAAGTTTTTTACAACTCAGTAGAAATCGCAGTATGGCTAGCACAAGAATGCTTGTAACAGATATATAGATAGATAGATAGATAGATAGATAGATAGATAGAGAGAGAGAGAGACAGACAGAGAGGGAGGGAGAGAGGAGGGGTACTTGGGCGCTGTATTAATTTCTTTGTGCATACTTCCATGATGCATAACAGTAACAGCGTGCGGTTGCATTATCAAGCATATCACATCTTTGCAAGAATTGTGGCAGACTACTTCTGAGAGCGAGAAACGCCTGAGTGTAGAGCAAAATTCCCAGATGGATGACCTTCACATCTTTGCGTCGGCGAGTGGTTTGCAGGGGGGCTTCCTCCGCTGATACTGTGAGTCAGTTCAAGGATGTGGTGATCCAACCTCTCCTGTTCCTGCTTTTCGTGTTCGTGCCTCTCTCTGTCCTGTTCAGCCAGTTCGTCTTTGCTGAGATGATCGACGATTCCGGCTCCAAAAGAATCGCCAAGTACGTTAACTGAAGTTCGAATTCGATCGCTGTTTTAAAATGAAATAATACTCCTTGACAAAAACCGGTGGTCCGGCATTCCGGCCTACTTCTGGTATCAATTCAACAATCAATTCAAGCCCAATGTTCACATTTTCAAAAAAAAACAATAGGAACTATATTATTTAACTGTCATCACTTGCGCTTACAGTTGACAAAGCACTCCAAAAGTAGCTCACTACTTACGACACTATATAAATTATTTCAATTAGTTACAATTACGATGAGAACACTGTCGACAGGAATAACACGAACTTGGCATAAGCCTAACTGTAAAGCATAACTGTCTTCATTTCATTTGATACTCAAGTTTGTAGCTGCTTCAAACTAGGTCTACTTCGACCTGTATTTGCCGGCAGTGGGTTATGGAGTGCAACAGGTGACTATGAATATTCCATGTGATGACGTCTCATCGTCATTACAGCATGTGGACAACAAACTTCTTATCTTTATTACCAACAGAAACAGGTTTAGTATGGACAATTTTTTCTCTATTTGTGTAATCACTAGGACTTGATCTGCATAGCACCAAGCTACCCACGGCTTGATCCCCAGGGATTTTCATATTCTGACCTAGCACCAAAAACTGACCAAGGAACTTGGCTGTTACGGACTTTATTTGGAATAGGATTGGTGTTATTAATTAATAACTTCTGTTGCGCCGTTGTCTGATGCACAACTAATAAAGCAACTGACGGCACACCAAATCCAAGATAAGCTGGCCTCATTGGCGCAGCTTTTGTGCGGTGCTGAGAAATTCTGGAGATTTACAGTTACCAAACCCAACACATTCTTACAAACAACAATACCAGTATCCGCTACGAGTGACAATAACAATAACAAACGAAGACGAATAGTATTTAATGCTTGACTAACAGCAGCCAGTCGACGGCAACAATGAGACTAATGTCTTCCGTTGGTAGTCCGACGGCTGAGAGTACAAGCAGCATTGTCACCAGACCAGCGCTAGGGACACTCGCCGCCCCCACGCTGGCCAGCGTCGCCGTCAAGCTGCAAATATAGCCACACACATCTGTCATCAACTTGTTGAGTTTATTGAACTTAAGCGTTGTGGCCGACTGCTACGACAGAAATTCAATTCACAGCTACGACAGAAATTCAATATTAGCATTGAATTTGCGATTGTTTCTCGAGCCGTGATAATAGAAATGTTGATAGATGTGACATTTTAGTCATGTTGTGCTTCGCCTAAAAAATCGCTTGACTCTGAATGTCGACAAATGAGTGTAATTGAACAGATTAAGGTCAATGGGTTTACTTCAAACGTTAAATGCATTTTCACTGAAGTTATTGGGATCAGTCGTACCTGCGTAAAGCTCTTGAGCGTTCTACGACGCAGAAGAGCTTTCCCATCTCATCTACAGTATTAGACCTACATCTTAATAATGATAACTGGAAATAAGAGACACTAATGTAGCTGGTAGAACGCTCAAAGGCACTAAACCTCTCGTTCAGAGCACAGTCACTGTGGCCTGCAGCTAGACAACAATGTAAGTGTCATAGTAATTAGACACAAAATGGTGTCAACAGGGGACATTGAATGTCATAGAGACTCGCCATTTTATGAGCGTCTCATCTGTGCACTAATTACCAGCAGACAGTAGTTTTTTAAAATGTTACACAATTATTAATATCACAGTCATCCTCAAAATTCCGCGTCGTCTTCTTTGTCGCCATCATCCCAGTTAGCACAGTCAAGATTATCATCTTTCCTCTCTCATGTATAGGATTAGCACCTGTAAAAACGATGTAACAACGCAGATACAGATGTAGTCAGAACGCCCAAAGACACTGATTATCTGATACTAAAGCAAAATTACTGTAACCAGGCATTATTCCACAGATATCTAATCTAATTTAATTACTTCTATAGCGCCGTTATTCCACAGATATAAGCAGATACATTCGAGACTGGCTCTTACCTGACTGTAACAATTTGGCCAGGTGACAGGTAAATATCATTCATCTGAGCTATGAAGATGGCGGCTACTGCTTCATATAGCGCCGTTCCGTCCATGTTGACCGTGGCGCCGACTGGTAGAACAAATCGGGTGACGCGCTTGTCGATTCCCAGGTTCTCTTCCAGGCAGCGGAAAGTAATCGGAAGAGTGGCTGCACTGAATTCAGATTGTATACATAGGCTCTCATGAGTGCACTTTGTACTTAATTAAATGCGTAGGAGTGTGTGCCTGTGTGGTCGACGGGAGGCATTCATATCAAAGATATGATGGCTTTCACGGTTACGCACAGTTCTACAATGAGTATCTATGTATGTATGCATGCATGTATGCATGTATGTACGTATGTAGTTGTGCATGTATGTATGTGTCAATTTCACACGATGGGCGTGAGATTCGAATCCAAGTCACAGAGGTGAAAAGAATTACGTTCATTCCTATAGAAGTGCATTGCATACTTTAAAGTAGCGGGATTAGATACATACATACATACATACATACATACATACATACATACATACATATATAAACACATTCGCACGTAGATTAAGCATACGAGAAATGTATAACAATGCAGAAGTGCATGACGGCCTACCTAGATGCGGTTCCAAGTGCGGTGATCCATGCCTGGAGGAGTCCTTTGAAGAAGCGTAGCGGGTTTTTCCTCGTAACGACGAAGTAGATGATGAAGATAGTGCCAAAGGTGTGGATGACTAAACCGAGGATGACGGTGACCATGTAAAGTCCCAGCTGCTGGGCTGTCTTGGCCAGATCGGGGATGCTCATCACTTTACCCGCGATCAAACACATTATCCCGAACGGTGAATACCTAGACACAACATCACAGTCTTGCTAAACTGAGGTCTACATCACAATGTAGCATTACTGTAATCGTAATAGTAGACTCGAGATCTCTACAGCGCCCAACAAAAGCTAAGTCACGGGAACCAGCTTATTCATAGGCGTTCCGTCAAAACAAACTCGACAGGTAAGACTGGTTTGGTTCCAGGTCCAAGAGCCAGGCAGGCAGGCAGGCAGGCAGGCAGGCAGGCAGGCAGGCAGGCAGGCAGGCAGGCAGGCAGGCAGGCAGGCAGGCAGGCAGGCAGGCAGGCAGGCAGGCAGGCAGGCAGGCAGGCAGGCAGGCAGGCAGGCAGCAGGCAGGCAGGCAGGCAGGCAGGCAGGCAGGCAGGCAGGCAGGCAGGCAGGCAGGCAGGCAGGCAGGCAGGCAGGCAGGCAGATGGCTACGGTGGGTGATATTTGGAATTGGATTCGCAGGACAGACAAGGGGAAGAGGAAGAATCAAGATAGGATTTATGGAAGAGGAGTGCTTTCAGTTTTGAGTGGAAGACGTGCACAGAGATTGCAAGGTGTGAAGTGATGGTGAGTTGGTATAATGGATGAGATAAATGTCGCAGTTCTGGTGGGAGTTTATGCCAGAGGGTGGAGCAACAGCGTAAGAGAGCAAAGCATCGCCAATAGCATTAAAACAACTTTCACGGCAAGAGCAGTTCGACCGCCCCTGAGTGGTACGTTATGAAAATGGCGCTCCATAAATTGACAAATACAATACAGCAGCGAGACGGTTCAGCGTTACTTCGGTGGTCGTTACATCAGAATTTCACAAGTGTCATAAGGTCATTCATGCAAACATGAAAACAGGCAGGCAGATACAGTCAGATACAGAGGCATACACATTCAGACAGACAGACAAACAGACGGACAAACAGACAGACAAACAGACAGACACACAGACAGACACACAGACAGACACACAGACGGGTAGATATAGAAAGAGCAGTGATGATGCCTGACCACATGATGATGCCGACGAGCCTCATTATGATTTCGTTGAGGACCTGGAAGAATTCAAGCATGACCTTCGCCTTGGCTCCCATCTGACTAATCACGATTCCAAAGGCAATGCAGAAGATGACTAGGCCTACGAAAGAAACAGTCACAACGTCTAACTACAGGTAAAGACCAGCAGGGGGCCTCTGCTCCTGTAGGCAGGAGTAAAGGAAAACATAAACGAAACCACAACAAAACTCAAGTTAAATATAAGGAAAATTCTATTTGGATGATGATGACAACGACGACGTCTGTGGTGAAGCAAATTGCTTACTTTTCTGTGGCAAATGCTTTGAAAGCTATTGTCTGCGAACAGTAAGCTTGAACTAAACTTTCATGTCTGTACATACAGCACATGTCATCACATGTAAGCACATGTCATTTGCCACGGCAAATTATATTGACTATTATGATGATAATGACTATTAGAAGGATAATGACTATTATGATGATAATGACTATTAGAAGGATAATGACTATTATGATGATAATGACTATTAGAAGGATAATGACTATTAGAAGGATAATGACTATTATGATGATAATGACTATTAGAAGGATGACTATTATGATGATAATGACTATTAGAAGGATAATGACTATTATGATGGTAATGACTATTAAAAAGATAATGCTGCATAATTTTAATTACTCTTTAATGTATAGGGGGTGTACGATAGTCTAGTGGACAACATGTTGGACTTTCCATCCGGAGGTCAGAGGTTCAAATCCCCACCCAGGCAGAAAGACATTTCGATATTTCTGCTTCACCTGCGCCTCCTAGCGCACTCCTCTGTAATAGGAATACATTACCGTACACTGTCGTTTGGAAGATCAGACCGCGAGGGAGAGAACTAAAATCCCGTCCCATACGCTGAGGCTAAGAAAAATGAAGTCGCTAATATTTCATACCTATGGCTGTCTCTCGGGGTTAGCTTAAGGAATTCCTCTTCTTCCTCCTCCTCCTCCTCCTCCTCTCAAAGTATATACATGTAATGTAAGATCTAAAGGCTTGTACCAAGAACATTGATTCCGTCCGTAAACTTGAGGCCCCTCGTCATGACAACAGCGGTGGGTGATGCAATCGTTGTCATGGAGTCATTGGTATAGCTGAGAATCGCTTCTGTCGTTGCTATGGCGACCGTCGTCAAGAGGTCTGCGGTGTCATTGTCGAGAGCAGCGCCCTGGGCGGGTGATGGCGAAGGATCCTTTGGAGACGAGGTCTTGGGCTTGTAGATCGTCTGGACTTGCTGGAAACAGGCCTGGACCAAGTTCTCCGGAAACATATTCCTTCAGAAAACAATGCAAACGTAAGCCTGTGTATGAAAGACAACACACACTAGAAGGAGTCACAAAGGAATGGAGGCAGGCGATAAGGAGGAGGAATAGACTTATGGTTAGCGGTGATCAGATGGGGAGATATAACGCATATACATATGAAGACAGTTTATCTCGTATACACAGACCGTTACCTGGTTCCTTACAACAGTAGATCTTGCATAAACCTGCTCTTGCGTGTGCATGCGGGGGTGGGGCAGCGTGTCCTGTATATTAAGCAACAACAGCTTAAGAAGCGACCGAAGCCCCCCCCCCCCCCACTAAGAAGTAAGGGGTCATCCGTTAAGGACGTCGGCAGAGAATGACCTACTTTGGACCCCTACTTGTCCGCATTTGGCCTTACCCTCCCCATCCCACTTTGAGAACAGCCCACTTCAACCGAGTACTAAGACCCAGACGAGGCTACCTGTTCATCTCTAAGCTAAGGGACTCTAATCAGATCCAAGGCAGTCTACCAACTGTCTGCTGTCTGAATTCACTCAGGTCGCTGTTCAAGACACAGGCTGTACTAAATTTATAGTATGCATCGCAGTAAAGTGTAGACCTCCGCAATGGACATAACTCCCTTCCCATGTCCGCATCTGGGTGACTCTCCCTTCCTTTTTGTGGACGTCCTTAATGGACGACCCCTAGGACTACACAGTTTGGCATGACAAGAAACGGCGCCAAATGAGTTGGGGAAAAGCAGAATTTATGCACTATGAGCACCCGGCCGCCAAGCGATTGAAGTAACGAAGACGAAAGGCTAAGAGGTAACAAAGACGAAAGGTTAAGAGGTAACAAAGACGAAAGGCTAAGAGGTAACAAAGACGAAAGGCTAAAAGGTAACAAAAACGAAAGGCTAAGAGGTAACAGAGACGAAAGGCTAAGAGGTAACAAAGACGAAAGGCTGTGAGGTAACGAAGCCCTAAGATTAAGCAGTGCCAATGGTCTAAGAGTAAGTTAATCAAGAATGGCGTAACAGTGTAATAGGTAATAATAGGAGTAACAGGTCTAAGAGTAAGTTAATCAAGAATGGCTTAACTGTGTAATAGGTAATAATAGGAGTAACAGGTCTAAGAGTAAGTTAATCAAGATGGCGTAAGTGTAATAGGTAATAATAGGCTTAACAGGTCTAAGAGTAAGTTAATCAAGAATGGCATAACAGTGCATGTAATAGGTAATAATAGGTTTAACAGGTCTAAGAGTAAGTTAATCAAGTTTGATCGAACCTTATGAGGTCGAGGAAGGCATCGACGGTGGAGACGACGGTCGACTCGGCTCCATCTCCCAGAGCATCCTTGATCGACTTGTCTCCTGGTTTAATGAGGAGGACGCACGTGATGCCAATTATGGCAGCGATGACCGTCGTCGTAAAGTAATAAAGCAGAGCCCGACTTCCCATCCGACCGCTCGCCTTAGCATCCAACTGCGACAGCCCTGTTCATCAGTCATCAGAAATCTTCGTCGTCATAATCACCATTATCGTGGTCGTCATCATTTTTGTAATCACTATCATTATCGTCGTCGTCATTTTCATCATCGCCACTATCGTAGTCGTCATCATCACAATCGTAGTCGTCATCATCACCATCGTTGTCGTCGTCGCTGTCATACCAACATTCACCATGTCATCAACGTCATCATCCGTCTTACATTATCTTCTTGATATTGACCTGATTACGGCTTGGCTTTGGTGCGCCATCGGTTGATACCTTGTGCATTAGACTCCAGTGCGATAGAAATTATTTATGATAATAATTATCATATCATGATCATCATATCGTTGTCATCATCATCAGCAGTAATTGTCACGTAATGGCTCCCACGTAATGCAACTAGATAATCGGAGAGATAATGAGGTATACCTTTTAGAAGCCTTTGAAAAGCTAGCAGTATATGGATGACTTTCAAAGGGAAAAGGCATTACATGCTACCATTGGCGTGATGTTATGCTGGTGATGTGGAGTATGGTGGTAATGTGGTGATGGTAGTGTTAATGGTGATGTGGTGGTTGTCTTGGTGGTTACGATTACAATGATGAGCACCTGCGATGAGACTAGAGATGATGAGAGGCAGAATGAGCATCTTCAGCATCCTCATTAGCACATCGCCAGGAAACGAGATAAGCATGATCATGTCTTCAGTCGGATGAGTCAGCCTCAAAGCGAAGCCAATCGCGGCTCCAAGGAAGACTCCGACGATCGTCAAGACCAGCAGAAGGTTCGCCCTCAGCCACCGACGCAGGCTCCCCGCCCAACCATTCGGACACTGAAGTCGAACATCACAACCACCATTTATTTCCAGATTTAGCTTTATTTTCTTAATGTTTTTCTCATTATTGTTTCACGTTATTAGGATAATTATTATAATTACTGAGGTTGTCAATGGAAATGAACGGATAATAGTCGCTTCAGTCGGCAGCTAATCAAGAGGTGCTGCGAAAGTGACATTTTAAAAACAGTGAATGGCAATTTTGAAGCACTGAAAAGAGATATTTATTTCGTGTTTCAATGTATTTTTCTAATTCGTATAAACGTCCTTGACTTATTCTAACTGACTGATTGAACGAACAAACGAATAAATTTGATCGGACGACAAACACATATGCAGTGCATACACCTTGCAGGGACAAGGATTTCGTTTTCTGCGATCATGGTCATCGGGCGCAATATCAATAGCCGTTTCGTCTTTCTTCTCCGTGTCGTCTTTCTTCTCCGTGTCGTCTTTCTTCTCCATTGTTATTCTTCTCGATCTCGCTGTCTTGAGAATTCCGTTGATCCTTTGGTTACTGGGGATTTCCTTTCGATAAAACCAACCTAAATAGCGGCACACGAAACGAAGTAAATATATTTTAAGCCACTTCTACACAGGTCCTCAAAGTAGTGTCTGCTAACAGTACACATTAAGGGAACTTACACTCTAGCAACTGATAACACACATACTGCGTGGCATAGGGTCATATAGGTCGTGCCATTAGGGAACTGGACTAAAGTGCCGAAAGCGTCGTATGGGTAATGTTATCAACGCAGCCGCTAGGTGCTAGGCTCCGGTTATTTTCGTTCCCCAGCCAAGGTAACCTCGTTACCCCCGAGTCCCGAAAATCCAGCAGAATTTTTGCTCTGGTCGGCCTGCATTGTTCTGGGAGAGATTTCGGAGTAATGTTTTTGACCTTTCTTTATAGTCTTTTCTTTCAGCACTGAAAAACAATTCCGTCTGGTCGTTATTAAATCACAGACATCTATGTGCTGTCAAGTCACGAGTGCATCTGAGAATTTATCCCAGATGTTCCTTGAACGAGTGAAATTGCGTTAACAGATTGTTTGCAGTCGGGGGGTTGTGTAATTTATTGTGCCATCCGTCTAGCGATCTCATCCGTGCGGTGGTGGAAATTTCCGTTGTTATTAAGACATAGGCCTATTATATGCGAGTCGCTGGTGCGAGGTTTTCTGTCTAGACCTTGACAGATTTATTTCAGACAAAGGCCTATATATATATATATATATATATATATATATATAGTTACATGTGCTGCGAAAACACCCTGCAATATATATATATATATATATATTTGTCATGCAGTGTTTTGGGCCTACATAAACACTGCATATGTTTACGATTATCGTGGTGTTAACTGGCTCTACTACCGGTAATTAATTGTGTGATTAACGCCGATTAATTATTATCATTGACCCTGACAAGTTTTTACATAAACACAGCTACTCACTCAGTCTTGTACATAAAGCGATTAATTTCTTCTTGATAATATTATTTAGTTTCTTTTGAGGCGCCTGAGAGAAAAATGGCAGAATTTAACCTAAGGTCCTACATTACGTTGCTTTACATGCACTAGCTAACTGCTAGTTTGTGAGGTCCTCATCGCCAAGCTGCTTAAGCTGTCAATGCCATCGATACAGAATAACAGAATGTTGTATATATTTTGTATCTCTAACATTTTCCTGCATCAGTTTCACCAGTCTAATCTCAAAACGTCTGTAAGCTTATTATTTATTATGGCTTCAAGGTAGCTGGTAGATCAGAACTCAAAACAGTCTACACGTAAGGTTTCATCGGAAGATGGCGCATCGAGTAATCCTTCTCCTATGTAGGCCTATGTAAGCCTGTATCTCGGTGTATGTCTGTGTAGGTGTCTGTGTATGTCTAGGGGTGCAAGTCTGTGTATACGTGCATATAGATCACGGAACTCTAAGGTACCTGCTGAGCTAAATTTATAATCATATGTGTCTGAGTGATGGAACATAACTGGTGCCCGGTTCTCATGCTTCTTGCGTTGTTTACGAAAATCTCGGTCAGCGTCGGGCAAATCGCTTCAGAACTATTTACGACTTCAGCTGTTGGCTGCTGTCCATATAAACCAGATCCGTAACGACGGGTTAATTTTACCACTCTGTCGGCCCATCTGAGCGAATCATCTGTTGATGGCGCCGGCTGTTTGTCACTTGATCCGCCTGAGATTCTGTGATCTCCGTACTCTTCGGTTTCTTTGAAGAGCTGGACCTATTCTCCTGTTTAGTATGCGTCTTTTTATGTCTTCGTTTCGCAATCTCTCTTATTTTCTTCCCTTCAAAACTTGCACCTATGATGCAATATCGTAGCTTTAAATTCCGGATCCTGTCGCAATATTAACTATAGGCGAGAGGTGGGTCCCATCTATCACATGTTGAACCGAACTTCGAGTTTATGTCCCCTCTTACCAACATAAGTTTTTGGGTTATTATTCCGTTATTTACAAACTTCCGACTGTAGTGTGAGCCCACAGTTAGACAACGCTATGAATTTGTAGCTCCATACTGTAGTTTGTATTCGGAAGGTATTCTGCACAGGACAATGCACAGTTTTTGTCCATGGAGTGGAGCAGCTGTGTATACTTTCCAGGGACTCCTTATTCTTGAGAATTCGGCAATTATTTCCTTACCTAAATCGTTTCTAAGAACCGTTTCCACCTCCTCAAGGTTTTGATTCATTTCGGAATTCTGGCTATATCATCATCTCAGATTATATTCTCGTCTCTTTTATGTGTCATCTCCGCTTTCCCACACACTCGCACATGCTTGTGTATAACACACGTTTATATATATATGTGTATGTATATATACGTTTATATATATGTAAACAACTTGAGGATAGCGCGCACAACTATTTTTCCCGAGAGCACATATTATTGAGAGTTCATATTATCCCTATATATAATGAGTTAATTTAACTCATTGCTACAACTGCTGCTATATTTAGCCTACTATGTCCAGAAGGCTAAAAACAAAGTTTTCAGGCTCATTGTTGCAGAATCATATGGTAGGCCATCCCAGGTCGTGAAGTACAATAACGTACAATAACATTCATTTGGCCTACATAGTATACTTGGATACTCATCCCGCCACCAGTTCTCATCTGTAAGCCTTGTGGATGCAACCTTCTGAACTTTGACCTCTACCCTCTACAGTTACAGTATGATGGATAAGACTTTGATAAAAAGGTCCCTCTACTAACAGCGTACTGCACGAGTATTTCAAAGAAGTGCTTGAAAACAACTACCACATGTAGGAGTATTGTTCGCAGTATCATGTTGCATTTACTGTTTTGAACGATGTTTGAACGATGTTCTTGAGAAGTTAGCTGAACTCTGTTAACAGATATACGTCGAAGTACATCAATTAACCAAAGCAAAGATTGCCAAGTTGGGCTCACAGTACTAATGCTTATAGTGGAATGACGATCTTAAAGAACTGCTCGGCAACTACGAAGACAATGACAGCCTTAGCCCCTTGGACTGCAGCCGAAGTCCAGATGACGAGTCGCTAGAATGAAGGTGTTCGAGTTACGCTTATCGGCAGACGCCCGACAAACCGAGATTCCTAGATTAACAGTAATGTATTGTAAGCTACTTGATAAAACTGAGGTTGACCACCATGAAGTCACTTAATAAAGCGTGTCTGGTGGTCCGACCTGTGGCAAGCTGTCCCAGCCCTCTTAGCCGTAGCTCCACAAGAGCATTCATGCAGGACGCATAAGTTAGCCCCAAGGCGCTATTATTATTATTATTATTATTATTATTATTAGCAGTAGTAGTAGTTGCTGTTGTTGTTTTTGTATTTATCCAGGGTTGCGCGTAAACATCCTTTAAAAGCGCTAGTCACATAGCTCTGATTTAAAAGCCGCATTAATCTGTGATTTAAAACCAGTATTTACCCGCAATTTAAAACCAGTCCTTCCGCGTGATTTCAAACCAGTAGGCCTACTTATTGGTTATTTAAACCCACACTCCTCACACGTGATTTAAAACCAGTAGGTCTCCTACTTCCCCGTAATTTAAAATCAGTCCACTTATTTAAGAGGTAGGCCTACATTCACAATTTTAAAACCGTAGGCCTACTTACCCGTAATTTGAAACCTATAACACTAAGACTCAAGGCTTCAAATTCTGGTCAAATAATCAGAATAGATCATGCTTATTCTAGCTGGCGGTCGCAAAACAACACGAGAAACACTTTCACGGAAGTTTACCCTGTTCTTAGTCCTTTTCTTTTAGATACAACGCAATTTCACAGAGTTGTAGTTTGAGCGTAATAGATGTGCAATCTTGCACGGCCAGAGGGCCAAGGCCGGTCCCAGATGCTACTGCCCACGCGGTAGGCCAGTGCCCTCACAGTGTAAAACGAATTACACGGAACATTGATTATGATCAGGCGATGCAAGGTTTTCAGAAACCTATTGCCTTCGCCCTCATTTCCGCGAAGGTTCGGGTTTTTCTCGTAATTTGACAGCATCCGCTTTTGCGACTGATATGCAAAAGCCATATTCCACGTTGATTTATGCAACATATGAAACATATGGCCATCTACAGGAATAGCCTACGCCTTTTGATGTAATCCTACTCCATGCAGTTGATGGTAGGCAAGCTGTTCAGCGAAAATGTAGGTCGTCCACAGCTGGAACTGTCCGTATATTTATGCATGGTTGACGAAGAAAGCTGCCCGTCTGCAAAATTTCAGACGCATCCGCCGTTGCAGAACCGAACCCCGAATTTTCGGTTAGAAACTGCGCTTAACTCGATCTGCAGAGTTCGCAAGGAAATGTTCGGTCCAACTACAATGTCGCTACACATAACAATATGCAAATTTCAAGGCAAGAATGGAGTGAGGACAGGAAGGAGATAGGCACGAAGGCAATTAAGGAACCATGAGCGAGAAATTAAAGGAAGGAGGAACCGAGATGTGAAGGTCGATCAGAACGATAGGAATTAGCCCAGAGGAGGAAGCACGATGTGGACTTTTGGAACGATAGGATTTAAACCCAGAGGGAAGAAGCACGAGAGGGAACTGAACGGAAGAATTTGAGAGGTGACGAAAATTCAGGAGAGAAATTAGCTGGAAGGAAGGCCGTGGCGCAGAAATGTTCAGAATGGACGGAAAGGAATCTTGCAGTGCTCTGTGAGATCCACAGTCAGTGAAAACAACCTGTGTTTATTTAGACAGGAAGAGTTGGTCGGACAGAACTTGAACTAATTTAGTCTGCAAGGTCTCAAGGGCTTGCCCTCTCATCAGTCTCTTCAACGGCTTTGTAAGCACCATTTCGAGCGTCCATAAATCACAGGCACGAACACGGCTCTGGTGGCAGACTACTGGTAAATTTCCACAGACAGCGAGGGGCTTCTACACGCTTCGGGACGATCGTTTAATTCACACGCAATTAATACGGAAAAACGGTCGACGGCGGCGCTTTTCACTGGTCGTGCACTCAGTTTCGCGCTCCACTGCACACTGCTACGCTTGCTGGCATAAGCTGCGCTCAGCACACGATGCCCGGTTTCCTCAGCCAGTTGGTGCGTTCGTGCATTCGTTCAACTGTTTGTATATAGGCTTAAGAAGATAAACTGTATACACTCTACACATATAATGTTTGTCCTCGAATGCCAGTAGGCATAAATCAAACTATATATATATATATATGTATATATATATATATATATATGTAAAAATAACAACAACAATAATAATAAGACGATTTATAAAGCGCCGTAATACAGTTGACTGCTGCTACAAGCGGCACAAGTACCAGCATACATGTATACACTTTAAAAACAATTAATTAACAAATCAAAATAGCCCAACGTCTTTAAATACATAATAGGCTGCGATATAAAAAATATTTCAATTAGTTGGAGTACGATTATTTTAGGTATCAGTGAATATATTCAAGATTTATACCCATGCATGAGCGTCAGTAGTGACAGATGTCAGTGTCATCCATCTCTTCGTAGATCTCTGCTCCACAGCCCAAGGTGTTCTGGTCGTCCCTCCGTCCCGTAGGCCCCCTACTTCCGCAACGCAACATGGTAGCTTCAACGTGGTTGGTCCTTCATTCTGGAACAGTCTGCCATGCGACCTGCGACATGAGCTGCCTGCCCTTTTTCTGCCTCTATTTCGCCAGCGATTTAAGACCATTCTATTTGATCGTTGTGTTGTGTTATCCAGTTGGAAGCACTTCTGAGTAGTTTCCTTGAAGAGGCGCTATATAAATGCGGTTACAATTCCGATTTGGTTTCGATACCTGGCCTCGTACAAGTTGTGTTCACGTCAGAAGAATGCTTCCTCTAGACATCGACCGTAGTATAAGTTAGCATACAGAATCGATGCCTCAGCATGACGGATGTCATTGCATGTCAGACTTTCAGACTTGACATGCAAGGTGGCCCTGGTGCAAGTAGGACAGCCATGTTGGCTGACAACAAGTCAAAGGTTTCTTGCATAATAAGGTTCTTAGACTGATTGGGTCATCGTCAGCTGACTCTGACTTTGGAAATAGATTGCCTCTGTCTTTGATAGTGTGTGTGTGTCTGTGTGTGTGTCTGTGTTTCTTCATCTAGGTTTCTGTCTTTTATTCGCAATATTCATATGATTCTGTCTATATATTTAATATATTTAACTCAGTCAGTCAGTCAGTCCTTGTGTTTATTATTATAAATATTATTATAATTAATAGTAGTAGTAGTAGTAGCAGCAGCAGCAGCAGAAGAAGAAGAAGAAGAAGAAGAAGAAGAAGACGTAGGGTGATAGTAGTTGTAAATGTAAATGTACACGGTTTTCTATAGCTACCGTATGGCCTCAACCCTGCTCAGGTGAGATCCTTCACCACAGCAGCCCGCCTGAATGGGCGCCACGCCATTTAAGGTCCCCGTGCACGGACCGTGCTAGCCCGAGATTCAAATCTCTGAAATAGGCCCCTAAGCCACCTTCAGGTTGCGAACCGGGGAGCCTCACGCACAGAGGTTCCTTGGCGTTTTACCGATTTACCGATGTAGCTAATCATAGGCCAGTGTTGTAGCTAACTAGTTATAGGTGTAATATCAGTACTAGTTGTAGTAGTTTGTTATGTAAGAGTCATTATATAAATTGACAAATAAAATACAATGCATTTAATATTAGTATTAAAATCTCGTAAGTTCTGACCTCGTCACTCGTAAGCGTAAGTTTCGTGAATGGATATGTTATCAAATACAATACACTACAATACATACAAGAGAGGATGATGATCATCGTTAAACATATAGGTCTGTGTGCCTAAGCCTAAGCCTCGAACATAGAACTAATGAAGAAAGTTCAGAGAAGAGCTAACAAAATGGTTTGGGGTTACAAAGATCTGAGCTATGAAGAAAGGTCGCAAAGGTGTGGTCTAACAACATTAAAGAGAGAGAAGCAGAGGGACCTAATTGAAGCTTACAAGGTAATAAGTGGAAAGGAGGCGGTGCAGTGGTAGAGGTTCTTTGAATCAGCATGAAACAGGGCGACTCGAGGCCGCAGATATAAATCATTTTAAAAACGAAAGGAAAATTAGGACGGAAATACCTTAGTGCAAGAGATGCAGACTTATAGAATAGTTTGAATGATAGTATAGTCCCAGTGAACACTACCCCAGCTTTTAAGAAGCTAAGAAGGATTAGCCATTACACAATTCTGGTCAATTTGCAGTGGTTCTAACACAGATTACACGTCTTCTTAACCACTTGAAACTCTTGTTATGTTGTGTTATGTTTGATCGCATGGAACGGTGGAAGACAAAATATTTATAGCCCGACTACGGCGGGAAAAGATTAGTGCGCAGCTGACATCTGCAGGATGTCATCCTACGTATTGAAGAATGAATGCCTTGGAATAGATCTGATGAAGATAATGTTCGTAATGAAGGCACTACTGTACGGTCAGTCTGGGAACAGCTTATAATTGGCAACATGCCCTACTCGTGTTAAATCTATAATAACAGGTTTGTTGATCATTGAGAAATCTTACCTCATACACATTCGATATATAGTCCTCCAGTCAACTGCTGCGAACGCAATTTCTTATCTGGACAAATGAATGGATGAATGACCAGCAGACAATAATATGATTCAAGTTGAACGCAAACAATCGTGCCACACACCGAATCAATTGCCCGCGTGGCGGCATACGAAGCTTAGTCGAACAAAGACGTTGAATTACGGGAGGAGGCACCTAGGGCCTGAGCCAGGGCAGAGAGGCTAAGATGGCTAGTCCTGTTTAGCGGTCTTCCCATAGGCCCCGCCCACTTGATGCCGCCTGCAGCGCGTTAGCCTGCGAGCATAATAACAACAATAAACGCTAGCAACTTATAGGCTTAGCAGCGCGCGGGAACCGCCCGGCTTTCAAGCAAGCATCTCGCGTGTTGGGAACTTGCCAAGCGAGGGCGTAAACAGACTTGGGTTGTTACGGCCTGAAACGGTTTATGCCTGACTGCCAGGGTTCGATTTATTAGTGGAAAACTGGCGGAACCTAGGCAAAGTAGGTGCTAGGAGCTGAAGTTCGAAGGATGGAAGCCCGGATAAAGCAGCAGAGCGACACTAATCATCTCTAAGATGCAGTGTGGTTAAACAGAAACACGCACACGGGGTGCAAAGGTGCTTGCATAGGACCAATCGTCTGTAAGCTGTCTGAGATGCATTACGAATAAACAAAGCTGCAAAAGAGCTTTTGGCAAAGTTTACGCAGTTCACGTGAAGGCATCACGTGATCAGAGACTTTGATGGGACATGTTGCAAGATACCCCGGTTTGCCCTTTTCTACTGCGGAGATGGATCTGGGATTTTAATCTGTAGATCAGTTCCCCCTACAGTCTAAAGATCGCGTCCTGCTAGATGGCTGCCACGCGCAAACGAAGAGCAAAAACAGATTTCTACGCGTTAATCTGAGAGTGGAAAGTTCTGGCAACGATTCGGGGTGAGAGTATTGGCAAGTTGCCAGAGCTATGAACAGAAATCTGATGAAAATAAACAGGTATGAACAATTCCAAAGCAGGCCTTGCTCTGCATCTCCGGGGTCAGAGAAAGCAAAGAAGACCGATCATACAAACTCATCGATGCTCCACCACTTGCAGTTTCTGCATCGGCCTTTCAAAACTGAAAACATTCCTCTTTCACAGATCCTATCCTGACACCCCTTCTTCCTATTATCTCTAATCTCCTTTCCAACCCCAAACACCATCCTCCATAGCTGCCACGCTGTCTCTCCGTCTGACTTTTGGATCTTGACTTTGAACCGAACCCTGTTGCCTATCGATTTTGTTTTGACTGAGTGCCTGTGAATAAGCTGGTCCCCGCGACGTGGCTTTCGTTGTATACTATAGAATTACGATTACGATTACGACTATCGCACTCCACATACATGATAATAGAGCCAACTCAAAGTCACTTGCTGCTAATTTAAACATCTGAAACAACAAAATTATCTGAATTTGAAAATACAGGACCATATAACTTATAATTTTTCGAGTTTTCTTAGAAGTTGCGTAAGCCACATAGATCACTGGCCTAGTTAGCTACATTGGTAAAGCGTACGTCAAAGCGCCTCTGATCGTGAGAATGTCGGTTGGCATATTGATCGTGGCTATAGTTCAGAGATTTGATCTCGAGCTAGCACGGTCCGTACGTAAACGCGGTCTTTAAATGGCTTGGCGCCCATTCATAGGGGTAACGGTGGTGGTATGTAAGTGTTCACAATTTTACATATCTTTGACCCTGCTTATTTTTAATGAATTAATCGGGTGAGATTCTTCACCACCGCTGCCAGTTTGAATGAGTGTCACTGGCCGAGTTAGCTACATCGGTAAGTGCGTACGCCAAGGAAACCTCTGTGCGTGAGGATCCCAGGTTCGCGTCCCGGTCGTGGCTTATTTCAGAGATTTAAATCTCGGGCTAGTACGGTCCGTGCAGAGGAACCTTAAATGGCGTGGTGCCCATTCAAACGGGCAGCGGTGGTGAAGGATCTCACCCGATAAATTCATTGCAAAATGAGCAGGGTCGAGGCCATACGGTCGCTATATAAAAAACGCCATTGAGGGTCTCCAGGTACGGATCGTGCTATAGACCGAGATTAAATCTCTGAAATATAGCCACTAACGGTATGCGAACCGGCATCCTCACGCACAGAGGTAGATCTCGCCCGATAATTTCATTGAAAAACGAGCAGGGTCGAAGCCATAAAACCGTGTGCATTTACATTTATCTTAAAACCTAAGTTAAAAATGTCAGTGTTTATGAGCCAGCTGAATCTTTGTCTCAAGTTCAAAGAAACAAACTGCAACAATCGATAAAAATTTCAGGGTCGCGTGTTTCATAATTTCATATCGTAGAGAATATAATATCTTCCAGGTGCTCTGTATATGCGTCCGTTTGTCTAGCCCTGCCTGCCTGCCTGCCTGCCTGCCTGTCTGCCTGCCTGCCTGCCTGCCTGCCTGCCGCCATATAAGTGAGGGCCTATTATTTCTTTGTTTCGTATAGTATGAATGCACTATATATATATATATATATATATATATATATAATATATATATATATATATATATATATATATATATATATATATATATATATATATATATATATATATATATATATATAATAGTATAAAAGTACTATATACATAAAAGTACTGTATACTTTTTGTAAGATATTACATGTGTATCTGTCTTCGTCTTTGTCCCTGTTTCTAGACCTGCTTTTCTTAAAATGCAAATCGTCGATAGAAAAACGAAAACAACAATGTCAAGCTGCTGATGAATTTCGTCACTGCTCTGCACTAAAGTGACAGCTGTCATTGACGTGCCTGCCTGCCTGCCCGCCCGCCTGCCTGCCTGCCTGCCCGCCTGCCCGCCCGCCTGCCCGCCCGCCTGCCCGCCCGCCCACCTGCCTGCCTGCCTGCCTGGCCTGCATTTCGCCATATGCATGGGGTGTTCTTCTATATTCTTTTCCTGGGGTCAACTCGTCGATAGAAAAAATACAAGAGACCAAAGTGCTGACCATTTCGAACGTCTTAACTCTGCACCAAGGAGACAGGTGTCACTGAAGACCAGAAGACACGCATCAGTGCGCGACCACTTACAGCGGACACTCCTATAAATTATATAGATAGGAGCGGACTGGTCATTAGGGTCACCCGAAATTTCCCGGTGGGCCCCTCGCAGGTCAAGATTATACCGAGATGGACCCTAAAATTTGGTAATTTATTTCTTAAATTTGTGTGGCATATGCTATCACAGATGGCTTACTTAACTATTCCTGCATTTACAAGAGAATAACCAAATACTCGCTTTTAAGTCAAACAACGCTGCTTGGCTGGACGTCTAGGCTCTCCTCAGATCGGGAACGGAGGTACTGTTTCTGTCGTTCGTCGAGATAGGCCTATGACCATCCGGCCCGACGAGCGGCAGAGGTCGCTGACGCCGAGGCCCGTGGATTTTTTAAGGGGCCTGGCAGTCAAGCGTTTATTAAAGCAAGCCGAAACAGTCCAGGCTAGGTAAAATTGTTTCAAAGCCTGTTGCATGGCCCTTAGCCTAGTTAGCTACATCAGTAAGCGCGCACGCCAAGGAAGCCTCGGTGCGTGAGGATCCCACATGGTCGCTTTAGAAAAACGTGTACAATTTACAATTTACAATTTTACAATTTTTAGCCTCTGAGCCGACACTGAGAAATATACAGTATGCTTATTTGATATTGTTTATTTGAAAACTGTGGTCTTAGCTGACTGCCTCGGTTCTATCGACCAAACGACCTTCAGGTGGTTCCTCGCGATTTCTTGACCTGGAACCGAACCCTTCTTGCCTATCGATTCTATTTTGACTGAGCGCCTGTGAATAAGCTGGCTCCCGCGACACGGCTTTCGTTGGGCGCTGTAGAAATCTCGAGCTTAGGTTACCATTACCTTAAGAGTCGGCGAATACGACCAAGTCGTGTGCCCTGCATTGGCCACACCTGCGGTTTACACGTGGCTTTACCTGAGGGTGTGTGAGACAGTCTAGTGGTCAGCATACTGGACTGTTAACCGAGAGGTCGAGTGTTCGTTTTCCCGTTATGGCAGAAAGGTGCTCAGAAGTTTCTGCTCCACTTGTGTTCCCGAGGGAACTCAGCCATCAATGCGCACACCGACCGTACGCGGTCGATGCGAAGATCAGACGACGCGGAAGAGCAGTTGCCATTCGCCCCATACGCCAAGGCTAAGAAAGATGAAGTCGCTAACACTTCATGTCCAGGGCCGCCTCTCGGGGTTTGCATAAGGGACTGCTCTTCTTCTGCTTCCGGTGAACATTGGAAGCCCCACGTGGAAGCCTTCCTCCTGCTTTATGGACTGACTCTAAGATCATCCAGCTGGTAGCCATAGATAGGCCTACGTAGGGTTACTGCAGAGCTTATCTATGCGAAGAGAAGGATAATGGGTTCTTGATGCATCGATTGTTTTGAGTTGTACAATCTGTTGACTGTTGTGCTATAATGGCCGGGGTTGGCATCGTCCATGTTTAGAACAACTCGTTAATTGTGACACTCTCTCCTTAACCTCCTCCTTCTCTTCCTCTTCCTTCTCTTGCTATTCCTTCTTCTTCTCATCGCCATCCTTTTTCTTCTTTCTTTTTCTTCCCTAATCTTCTTTGTTCTCGTCTACATCGTCGTCGTCGTCGTCTTCGTCCTCCTCCTCCTCCTCCTCCTCCTCCTCCTCCTCCTCCTCCTCCTCCTCCTCATCATCATCATCATAAGATGTTGCCACATCTTCTGCTAAGGTAGGCCTAAATCAGTCAACAAAAGCGGAATTAATTATTCATCAGGTCTACATATTGTAATCGATTCACTCTTTGTAAGTTGGAACGTCAGCATGAAGGCAATAACACACTGACCTACATAGGGTATCGATCGATCGCTAGGTGTAGTTTGTTAAAGCAGTGCTCTTAATAATGAATCAGTCGATCAACCGTGCCAAAAACTTAATATTCACTCATTCTCTTGGTTGCATAATCTCTGCGGTCGTTCTAAGCAAAATGTAAAGAGTGCAAATGTTGATCTAATTTGTCATTAGGCCCCTATGCCTAAGTGGGAAAAGAAGGAATTGTCTCACTGACCTCAATGTCATAGGCCTACAGGCACGACCGGCCTCAATTTCTCTAAGGCACCAATGACTTAAATAATTTAGATGCCGTCACAGCCCACAGGGCCTATGTTAGCCTAAGCGAGGCCTCGCACCTATACTGCGTTGAGTTATTATTACCTGGTGGAACGAAACGGAACGTAGCAAGCGGATCCTTGGCGGCACCTAACTTAAGTTTTCATTTAACTCATGAAAGCTCATTTGATAAGTTAACTGGACAGTGTTTCTGGTTCATTTATAACTGCTTAAAAGCTGCAGCTCTTGGCCGAACCATATGCCCCAATGAACAGTACTTGCACGTTGACAATATGGCCGACAACTTCAACGGCACTTCAGCGATTAGAATAATTTTTGATGTTCTACATCAAAACCGACCCACGGGCCGATTTTAAAATCACGGTTTGAAGTTGGCTTTTGCCTTATGGTTCTGCTCACTGAACCGCGCACTCCGGTAAATCCATCCCTGCAGGCCGCCTCCGAGCTTTCTACACTTCTGATCCACCCCAAGAACTTCCGCTTATGTTTAAATTTCTCCATCCATTTTGTCAAATGGCTTTCTTACCGTTCAAGAAACATGAATTTATATGCATTTATTTCAACGAGCTCATAATATTAAGCTATAGAAAACCTTGCCCATTTACATTAATATTGATGGCCCCAAGCCGTGCTGCGCATGGAAACTTCCTTCTGTTATTGTATGCCGGGGTTACGGCCTCTGGAGGAGTTCACGACGCCACCCCAAACTAGTGCTAGGTCGGTTTAACCGATACCGAACCGAGGTCGCTATTCGGAAACCAAAATACCGAAAACCGACGAAAAACCGACAAAATCTAAAAGTCGGTGCACACAGAATGCAGGCATCAAAAGATAACGTTTAACCAACGTTTCACACAAACCACCCACCCACCCACCCACCCACACACACACACACACACACACACACACACACACACACACACACACACACACACACACACACACGCACACACACACACACATATCATCCATGGGACTAACGTTAAAATAACGTCAGAATAACGTTACATTATCGTTATTCTAACGACCGTGTAACATTTGTAGACTCCTATGTAAGCATATAATCAATTTTAACCCAACAGACAAAAGTCAACCTTAATAAACGTTTTATGCAAATGTTAGATCGACGTGTTCGCAAACAAAACAACTGACAAAACAACGTTTAATAAACCTTTCATGAAAAGGCTAGATCGATGTGTCGGCAAACCACATTTCAACGTTACACTAACGTTCGTGTGCTCCCTGAGCTGTTGCAGTAAAACTGCTCTTCACACTATAGCCCACAGTAGCAAAGCGCAGCCTGCATGCACAAGAGCAAAGTGGGACTTTAAACCTGACGTAGATAGCTACATTGGTTAATGCGTACGTCAAGATGTGAGGATGACGGTTCGAATACCGATCGTGCCTTACTTCGGAGATTTTAATCTCGGTCTAGCACGGTTCACACCAGAGGAAATTAAATTACGTAGCGCCCATTCAAACGGGCATAGGTGGTGAAGCATCTCACCCGATAAATTCATTGAAAAAATAGCAGGGTCGAGGTCATACGGTCGCTATAGAAAAATATGTACATTTAAAGAATAAGCTTAAAGAACATATAAAAGAACGAAAATTGACATCAACATCGGAACATGTAGGAAAAACGCAACCCAAATCGTACTGATTTTGAAGCAAACCAAGAAAACAACAAAAACCGATACTAGCTTTAAAAAATGAAACTGACCCATTTACATTTTGTCGACGCATGAATCCCTTCATCAGTTTGACCAGACCTTTCAGACCTTTCAATTGTCGTGGATTCGTATTCTGGTATATAATCGGGAAATATTCGGGTAGGCATATGTCATATTATTTTTGGAAAATATTCAGTAATCCCTTGTTACATAATTTTCGGAATGATTTCGGGATATATCCGGTGTGTTCTAGGAGGGGTATCAGACAGTGACGGTTCCAGGATTGCTTTCGTGGACAGGGCAGGAGCATTTCCAGAGGGATGCCACTTTCTGGCACTTTCTGGCAGTCCACCATGAACGGGTCTGGTCTGAGGGGCGCCGGCATATAATCAAGAGGGGAGCGAACCGCCCCCACACCTACAGCTAAATCCTCCTTTGGTATCAGACACATCATCAAATCTACAATTACTATCAGTCATCAGCTTACAAGCCTGAGACTGAAATTGGTAGTCTTAGGTCCATAATTTGTGTTAAACAATGTCAGTATTAAAGGAACCAAAACTGAAAAATCGAAAGTAAAAAAGTAAAATATTCAGCATAAAATAAAGCAGAGCTGAATGTTGTCCCTTCTATCCCTTGGATGGATATCTATCACTCTATCCCTTCGATGGATATCTCTCACTCTATCCTTTCGATGGATATCTATCACTCTATCCTTTCGATGGATATCTATCACTCTAATACTTCGATGGATAAGTTAACGTCGAGCTCATTTTAAAATATCATATTCACTTAGACTAATAATTTTCGGTAAAATGA
Source organism: Norana najaformis (assembly GCA_964023275.1). Lineage (NCBI taxonomy): Eukaryota > Metazoa > Annelida > Clitellata > Crassiclitellata > Hormogastridae > Norana > Norana najaformis. The sequence goes on along the minus strand of OZ029916.1, from coordinate 9,738,397 downwards.
TCTCGTAATCGTAAACGTCTTTGATTCCAGACACGCTAAAGCGTTCTTACACACAAGAAATACAGCAGTTTCAAATAGCGTCAGATTAGCTTTTCGAAGGTTGTAAACAGGGCTGCCGCTATCGAGTATTTTTGGAATCGAGTTCTCTGTCGCGTAACCCGTCGAGTCTTCGAATACTCGCGAGCATTATCGGTAAATGTTATTTGTCATACTATTATTGGGTGAATATTAGGTGCCCTTCGTGGACCATAGTTTTGTTGTATACCTATTGTTGTCACTTAACGTTATATTTCAATCAATGAACTTGAAACAATCATCTACTTCATTCTGCTTAATTTATAATGTTCAAATAATATATAAATTTTATTATACTTTTAGGGGCCTACTTCAGTTTTGTTTTGCATGCTTTTGAAACCAGTTGTTGCTGTAACGCAGTCTTTTGGCTATTAATTAAGCCTATATATCTAAGTAAACCATACAATCAATCATGCTCCCCTTGGCCGTTCATTCAAAGTGGAGAGCTTCATAGGCCTACTTTAAAAATTCTATCCTGATTCCCGCTCCTTCTCCGATCTTAATTTCTTGCCGCGCCAATTCGAATACCACTCCCTTGGCCTGTGTACACTTATAGTGTCTGTGCCTACCTTACCCGTAGATCTGGATTTGGGATTGAATCTGACCGTGACTCTTTTCCAACCATTTTGTTTTGACTGTAAACAGGCTGCATGGTTCTCACAACTTAGCTTTTTTAGGCGCTGGATAAATCCTGAGACTATGTTCTCACAACTTAGCTTTTTTAGGCGCTGGATAAATCCTGAGACTATGATTAAGTACTACTAATAGATCTCACCGATAAAATCACTGGAAAATGAGCAGGGTCGCTATAGAACAACATGTACATTTACATTTTACATTTACTGTGCACTCAATCACAGATAATTAATTGATATACAGAGGCCTACTTGCCATTGTCAGTGTCGCCGAGAGTGTCCTCTGTCATTCAATACAGCTGTTTCGCCGGTAGATTTCGGCGTTATTCGGTCATTGTTGTGTTATTAAATTTGCAATTTGCGGTTGCTAGAGATTACTTTGTCAGCGCAGTAATTAAGACAGAAATACGATTAAACAAAAGACGAACTCTGTTGTTTTCCAGCCATTCTGCAATAAGTCACATATTTTCAGTAGACTTACAAAATATTTTCTCGCCAATGCGATCCGCAGCCGTACGTAAATTTTAGTAAAATGTTTGGCCGCACTGCTGCACAGTATGTGGACACTGGTTCTCAGAGGATGATGCGGAAGAAGCTGAGCATCGTAATCGTAATCGTAAACAAGAAAGAGAGGAGGCTAGGGTGAGTCGTGGTTAATCGATGTGATTAAGGCGAGTAATAGAGAAACAACTAGCAATGGAAAATTGCAGTGACGAGTACCAACCCAGTCTGAAATTTCAGTTGGGGTGTGTCGTGTGTTCCTTGCAAAGAGGACCAGAGACAACGAGAAAGAAATATTTACTGAAATTGTCGAGTATTCGAGTACTAAAAACTACTCGATTTTTTAACTCGAGTATTTGCGAATACTCGAATATTCGCGGCAGCCCTAACTGTTCGGCGCATGCGCCAAGCCATGCTCTGTGCTTCCGCTTGATGTAGATTTTATTGGAGTGGTGAATTTTCAGTTTGTTTTGTGCGGTTGTTGTCCAAAAACCCAGCCGGACAAAAATCGAAGATGGCGAGCGTGTCGTTTCACATCGCAAATCTGCTGGAAAAGGCAACCTCTTTATTCTTGTTAATGCTTTGCATTTGGGAAACTTAAAACTCAACACGTCAAAATAAAGCATCATCATTTCGATTTGCGTCTGTTACTTCACGAAATAGCAACGACAAATAATTGGGAAAATACAAACACGCGTTTATTTAGCGCAGCGACTTTGTTGCATCTACTACATATAGGCGACTTAACAGTAAAGCAAAATAAAACCGGCCTGAAATACTACATGGATCTGTTTAAATTTCCTCCCTCCCAACTCCTCATTTTCTGTTTTCAACCTACCTCAGACTGGTTTCACTCTTTGTAAATTCTCTCCCAAATAACCAGTGGGAACTCGACACTGTATCAACCTCCTTGCCGATAGACTCTGCTGTCATTTCCAAACTAATTAACATATTGAATGCTGGTACTTTTCCTATTCAAACAATAATTCTTCAGCAAGACACCATCACTTGACTGGAATTCCTTTCTAATTACCCGCCTCTTTCTAACCGATCTTTCATCCATATATTCACCGACTACATTGTTTTTTGGTGTAATGACTGTCTGACTTTCATGTCACAAAGCAGCATTCAACTGAAACTCTACTCATGTTCCTCTGCAATAAGCTTGTTTCTGCATTACTCGTCAGCAAATCTTTTGTTTGTGTCTTTTGCATATTTTATCTGCATATGATACCATTGACCACAGCGCAGTACTTTAAAGATTTTCAGCTCTTCTGACAATGCCTATCCTTGGTTTAACCTTGTCTGTCTTCCCATTCTTTCATTGTTAAAGCATTGGATAGCTCATCTCGGTCTTGTCATGGTGCCTGTAGAATTCCTCCAGGCGCTAATCATGGGCCTCTTCTGTTTGGCCTTTTTAGTTACCCCACTTAATTTGCTCAGTAAGTCAGCTTAATTTGACCAACACTACATGCTAATGACACCCAAGTATTAATTTCTTCCCTCTCTGAACTGTTTCGCTGAGTATCAATCATCTTTATGTAGTAATTCAAATCTCTTCCTGGATGACATGTAATCTCCTGTGTTTGAATCCACCTAAAATTGAATTCCTGCTCTTGCTTCATGTGCTTAGATGACCTTTGTGGAATTGCCTACACTAGACTTCAAAGCTGCATCCACCATTGCCACCTGTATAATTCATTTTGAACTAGATTATTCTAATCAGTGTTCTTAAATATAGATAGTACTCAAATCAACTGTCTGCAATCTATCCACAATACTCCTGCCCTTGGTATCTTTAAAGGCTCTGAGTATCACCACATTACTTTGGTTCTCAAATCTCTTAACTAGCTTGAAATATGTGAATGAGTAGGATGTAAAATCTTGCCGCTTGCTTACTCCTGTCCTCTCAGCCATCTATTACACACTATTAGAAAGGCCTTGAAGAGTACTTTCATATGATACTAATATCATTTTGCTTCCGTGATGCCTTCTATCAGAAAAATGCAGTTGAAAAATGAGTTTTTTTACATTCCCAAACTGTTAAACAGATTTCTGATTGAAATGGTCATGTAGGGTAAGTAAAATAGTAATATATTGCATACTGTTAGAAAGGGCTTGAAGAATACTTTCATATGATACTGATATCATTTTGTTTACATGATGCTTTCTCCATCACAAAAATGCAGTTGTACTCTTCAAGCCCTTTCAAATGGTATGCATTACATTACTGTGCTACCTATCCCACATGACCATATTTCCACCAGAAGACGACCTATCTTTTACTTTGTGCAGTTTTTAAGGGAGTCTAGCACATTCAGTTATTAGTTTAAAAACCTCAGAATGCATCAGATTTTTCATCAAATAGCCCACAACAAAGCCACAAACTTTTGGGACTTCATATTTAACACAAGCCACAACCTGCTCCTCTTTGGCCATAATGCTTCTTTCCCCCTTCTATTACCTCATCTTTAAAATTTGGTAATCACTTTATGGCTCAAGCTGCTCCACCTGTATTATAAAATCTGGCAATCTTTTGTTTTATGCTCTGGTGTAGAAATAGAGCTATAATACACTGTATTATTATAGAAAATAAAGACTTACAATCAAGATTTTATTACACCCACATTTTGCTAAGGGAACCTGTTTAAAAACATTGTTACTTGCAACACTGGAGATTACACCAGTTTGTTACCCAGAAAATGCAGAATCCCCATTTGAATTGTTCAGAAACTCATTCAGAATGGGCTAAGTTTTTGTATCCGTGTGGCAGAACAGGAGACAGGTTGTTTGCTCTGTGGTGTAGGCTTTTGGATGCTGTGAATAACAATGCAAATGCTAATTTCACCACCAGGATATTATCATTGTTCAAACATGCATCCATTTCAATGGCTTTGTTATTACATTCAACTTCATTTTAGCAGTTTTAGTGTTAACAGCAACAGGCATTAATGAAATGGAAACTAATGATGTTATACTGAATTCTTGTACTTAAGAAAAATAAATGAATAATATGGGGTGCTTCTGAACATCTTAAAACAGTTAGTGAACAATAAAAATTTCACTGGGTCTAACATATAACTAAAACAGTGCCAGAAACAGAAATTAATAGGTGTCTGTGTGTAAGGAATAATAATTATAATTAGTAACTTCTAATGCGCCGATGTCTAATGCACAAGGCATCAACCGATGGCACACCAAAACCAAGCTGCAATCAGATCAGTATCCAGAAGGTCAGTCCACAAGACAGAGAGGCAGACTACGGTGGATAATCAATTTGAAAAAGGTAAGTTTTAGGTTGAGATTGAAATGTATGTGTATATATATATGCATATATATATATATTTATTGGCAACAAGTGTTATGGTAGAAAAGCAATCCAGTTGAGAATGAATGCTATCCTAAGAAGAATGATAATGCTGAATGATTCAACATGATTAGCTCCTTTCACAATTGTTTTTTTGTTCACCATCCTAAGAAAAATGGAGTGAGATTACTATTTACTAATTGGAGTGAAACATTGAATTCTTTGTTACATATGTGGTGCAGTCATGCTTTGCATCACAGTGAACTATTTTTCTGATCTTTACCCTGCTTATATGCACTGTATTGATTACAGCTGTCATGTTGCAACTATATTTCAGATGACCTCCAGTGATAAAGATTTCCGCTTTATGGCTACCAACGACTTAATGGCTGAACTACAGAAAGATTCAATCAAGCTGGATGATGATAGTGAGAGAAAGGTAATTTTTTACATTCTTCTAAGCTGTGTGATAGTTGTACTGCACAATGGATTGATTTTGCTGTGACAATAACTGCATAGGATTGTTGGTGATCAATATTTGTGATTAGAAAAATTGTCATGAAGAAGTTGGTGGTGATACGAAATTGTTAGATTAGATTTCTTGTGTCTTTCTTTAGGTTGTTAAGATGCTGTTAAAGTTACTGGAGGACAAAAATGGAGAAGTTCAAAATCTAGCAGTCAAGTGGTGAGTAGGTTCATCATTTTAAAAGTGGTTTCATTGGTTTCACTTGTTTTACTCCATCTTGACTCTGTTTTTCTCCAATCCTACTGATTCTGAAAACCATAAACTACCTTTTTCTCTGCTTTACATCCTGCTTTAAGAATATTCCAGAAAAGAAGTCAGCAGGTGTGCAGAATAACAGGTAGTCAGCCAGGCTGCCTAGTGCATTATGTTCAAGGGAAGAGGCAAATTATGGACACTGAACATAGTAGGCAATTAAGTGCAAGGCATGAAGCTTGTATGGGCAAACTCTTGTCATGAGCATTGCCATATCTGCCAAATATTTCCAGCTTATCTTAAAAGGAACATTTTTAGATCTGTTAGCCATTTTTCAGCACCTTTTTGAGGTTCGTGAAAGGTAGACACGTACATGCCAACTTTTATGATTATGTAATAGAAGGCATTCTCATGTATTCTTTATAAAGAAATACAGGTTTTTGTAATGTATCGTTTGCAGCCTGGGTCCCTTAGTGAACAAAGTCAAGGATGTTCAGGTGGAGACGATTGTTGAAACCCTCTGCAGCAACATGCTTTCTGACAAGGAGCAGCTTAGAGACATCTCAAGTATTGGTAAGTTCCAACTGTGACATTTAAAATCCATGTTTTAATTATGATTTAAAACCCATTTGATGACTTTTCACAGTCTGCCTGTGTTCTGCATAATTTATTGTCACCTTCCATTATTTTATGTGCACTTACCTTCGTCATGTTATTCTGGAATCTTAGGACTGTGGGCATGAACTTTTCAAATCAGTTCTGTAGAATTTTGTGTGCATGTGTGCGTGCGTGTGTGCGTATGCATACGTGCCTGTATCAGATGATGCAGATTTACTGTAAAAGGTTGTTAAAATTTGTGCATGTCAGTGCATACGTCTGCATGCCTGTGTATAACGTGTGTGTGTATGTGTTTGTGTGTGTGTGTATATGTATTTGAGTGATTGAGTGTTTATTTTTCTGTTATTTTCTGACACCTGATTTACAATCTGAGTATGAACATATGCTTGTGCCACAGGTGCCGTAGTCTTCTTAAAATGACAGAGCTGTCATTGTAAGAAAATCCATCAGGTTGTTTATTGTGACAAGATAAATGGCAGAAGGGTTGAAGTGAGGAAATAACTGTGACCATTGATTGATGCATTATATGTTATAATAACATTGCTTTAGACATTTTTAAGTTATGCTAGAAAAGGAAAAGGAAATAGAAAGGAAGAATAAAATAGACAACTGAGGAAAAAGACTTTTTCTTTTCCACTCTCTCCTTTCTTGCTGTCTGTCTTTGAATTTATGTTTGTTTATCAGTCTGTCTGTCTATCTCTCTCTGTTGCTGTGTTTTGTTGCTGCTATAACAGAGTTTGTAAGATTTTGGGTTTTATTCCAGGACTAAAAACTGTTATCAGTGAACTGGCGCCCACTTCAACCGCATTGGCTGCAAGCATCTGCAAGAAGATTACTGGCCGACTGACAAGTGCTATCTCAAAAGTATGCACTTCTTAATCTCGTCTCATACGGTTGCTCTGATTCGTAGAAGGTGGATGTGATGCTCAACCTGTGTTCGTTGCAGTCTGATGTAATCAAGTACATATGTATACCAGTTGACGAGTTGAACTGATGATGAATCTGAACCTCTACCACTAATAAATTTATTAAAGTTAAATTATTATCGTTATTACCAAAGGGCTGACTTGTTTTTTGTCTTTTAAAGAATAGCACAAGTAAGGTAACAGTTGATTGAATGAAGGTGTGTTGGGAGTAGATGTAAAATGGAGTGCTTGATCCTGTCCAGTCTACGAATTTGAAAAAAAATCAGACCTGCCAACGATTATGAGCATGCGCCTTGTGTCATGGTTGAAAAGAAGATTTTTGCATTTTCTTTACCTCGAATGTTCATTCTGTCAATATCAGAAATACGAATGTTCATTCTGTCAATATCAGAGATATTTAATCATCTTTAACATTCATGTTGTTGTAGCAAGAGGATGTGTCTGTCCAGTTGGAGGCATTGGACATCTTGAGTGACTTACTGAGTCGCTTTGGCAGTTCGTATTAATTTATGCTATTTTCTTTCTTGTTTTTCAATGTGTAAAATACTGTGTACAATTAAGACATTAATTTAGACATGTTTGTTTCACGATTATGACTGACATATATTTAGGTATTTAATATTAATTCCTTACGCAGAAATCCTATTTAACCTTCCTTACATATCAACAATTTTTCGTAATGTGTGCAGTTTATGGTTTTTGCGATGTCATGCACTCCCATGATGTGCAAACTGGTAAAGTCCCAAAGGTTTCTGTTCTGGCAATGATGTTGATGCCAATGACATCTCTGAAGCCATCAGCAATGTTTCTAATAGATCTTGAGTATTTTCAGTGCTAGTGTATTCTGTTGCAGTAGTATAAACATGCCTGCATGTTTCTAGCACCATTCTGTCGATTTTTACACCTCCAGTTATTCACAGGCAGGAAGATTTTCGCCTTTTTGTTGGCGTGTGAAACAGCCAACTTGCATGGGATGATTGTCATATATGGTAGTGCATTGTTTCTGGATGTTAAGTAGTGCTTTACTTGATTCTTGATACCTTGTATAGGATTTTTTTGGTAAGTTCTTATCCTGTTATACCATGCATTATTTATTTATTTCTTGCAGGTCTTTTGGTTACATTTCACCCAAGCATCCAGCAGGCACTCCTACCACAGTTGGCAAGTCCACGACTGGCTGTCAGGAAGAGGGCAATCATTGCCATCGGTAACTATATCCTTCATTTTTGCAGGCAGTTTAGCCCACATTTGCATTTTAAGGACATTTTTTAAATTTTAGATTACATTTATTTTTGTTAGACATTTATGTGGTTTCTTTTGCTAGCATTTCAAAATCTTGTTACCATTTCTTCTCAAAGTCCAAAATCAAGTTAGCTTTGGGTTTCTCTTGTAGCAGAGTCCAGCTATGCTGTCCAGTAACAAGTCATGATTAGTTTGGTCTAAATGTTTTAGATTTCTTTCTAGATGGCTGGTTAATTACAGTTGACATTCAACTGCTCAGCATTTGAAAAGCCAGCCATAATTTCAGCAGAAATACTGTAAAACCTTATTCATGTTTTATGTTTTGGTGATTAGCTAGAACAGTCATAGATTTCGACCTGATTTCCCTTAAGTCTAGTGCCTTGGAGCTTATCCAGCTATGTGTTGGAATCTAGTTGGCTCTGCTTGGATAACCACATGCAATCATTGATTGCTACTGATCTAAGTAGGTAAGTAAGTAATGCATTTGTCAACATGCCACATGACCATTGGCTGAGTGGGGAATTGTGGGTCACAGCAGTCAGACAACAAAAGCAAGATGGTACAAATAGGTCTTAAGCCGCTTTATGAATATGTCTAGTGAGATTTTATTGTGAGTGGTGTAAACAGGGGGACTGTTTGAGATGGCTGGTGTTGAATTGCCAAATTCACGTTGGGAGAATTCTTAAATTAAATTCTTAAATTCAGTTAAATTGAATTGATCTTCTTGAAATCTAAACATTATATTAAGTTCATTCTACATATATTATTCTTTTGTAAAAATTTATAATTAAATATTGAGTTGTTATATTTGTATGCCACTTGTTTCATCCCTGATTTTAAATTAAATTGGTACAATTTAATGTCTAAGATTTTGCTCATTGGGTTATTCTTGCTCACTTGTTTCTTAATTATTTACTAGTAATAAGTTGACTGATGAAATTATTTTTGTACCTATTTAGCACACCTGGTGATGAGCTGCAACAACAGTCTGTTTGTTGATCTGCTTGAGTTTCTGCTGACAGAGCTGGCAAGAAATTCATCAACTTCTACAACGAGGACCTACATTCAGTGTCTTGGCGGAATAACGTAAACTTAATTTTCCATTATGTTGTTAACTGGTTAAACTTTCTGCTGTTAAAGCAGTTAGCTCTCCCAACATGCATTTGATAACACTGGCCAACAGAAAAATTTTTTTTCTTGTTGCCTTCGGTTTTAGACCTGTTCTTGGGGTAATTTTGGGCGCTGATTCAGAAAATGTCATTGGATTGAGTGCATCAGGTCTAGTTTCTGAGATATCGTCGATTTTGTAAAGAAAACCCTGTCCACTCTTTAAACGATGTCTTTGGCAAAACTAAAATGTCATAATAAGCTTTATTTATGGCTAATTATAATTCTTGCTGATTCATATAATGCCTACATCCTTATAATGTAAAATCAGCATATCTTGCCGCGTGCTGAGATATTGCTGATTCAACGAAATAACTATTCCGTAGCCTACAGCTTACTCAGCACTAAATTCATGGCCTCATTTAGAATTTATTTGTGCTTATACAGCGTTTCATGGTTTCGAACTATGTAAATAGATTATGCTGAAGTCAGCATTTATAGCCTATATAAACCGCCTCATGAAAGCTAGAGCAGCCGCAGTCGTCTTAGGGCATATTAAGAGTTGGTCGCAAGAACAATCTGTGAATTTGAGCATTAAATAACTACATGTTCTTACTATTTTTTAGGTTAGTCATTTAATTCCTCAGATGCGAACATCCTTAAGGATATGGCTACTTCCAGACGGAGCTGCATTAACCATCCAGACATATTCTGCTACATTTGTGGGGAATACACACTAAAAGCAAACAGGAAACCGATTTCTGAGTTTGTAAAAAGAGCATATGTAGGTTATTTTGGTGTCAAACTTGGAGATCAAGATAAGCAATGGGCTCCTCATACAGTATGCAAAACTTGTATTGAACAATTGCGCCACTGGACAATTGGAAAGAGAAGCTGCCTGAAATTTGGTGTACCGATGGTTTGGAGGGAACAGATAAACCACTTCGATGACTGTTACTTTTGTATGGTTAATATCATAGGCATCAATCGAAATAATCGTCACAAGTTGTCTTACCCTGATATACCTTCAGCCAGGAGACCTGTTCCGCATTCGGATATTGTACCCGTTCCACCTTTTCGCGAACTACCTCAGCTCTCAGACGATGAGACTTGCATGTCCAATATCGGACAAGATGACGAAAGTGAAGAAAGTGGGGGCAGTGACAGTGATTTCCAATCAACTTCACACAGTGAACGTTTTGACCAAAAAGAGTTGAGTGATCTGATCAGGGACTTAAATCTTTCCAAAGAGTCCTCTGAATTGCTTGCGTCCAGACTAAAGGAAAAGAATGCACTTCAGCCTGGAACGAAAATTACAATTTATAGAAACAGAGAAAAGGATTTGCTGCCATTCTTTACCGAAGACAACAACCTAGTATTCTGTAATGACATCAGCAACTTATTGAAGAAAATTGGTCTGTCGGATTACAGCCCAGATGAGTGGCGTCTTTTTATCGACAGTTCAAAACGTAGTCTGAAATGTGTGCTTTTAAATAACGGCAACAAATTTGGTTCTATTCCAATCGGTCACTCCACCAGGATGAAAGAAGAGTACAATGCCATCTCTTTAGTACTGGAAAAGATAAAATACAAAGAACATCAATGGGTAATTTGTGTAGACTTGAAGATGGTAAATTTCCTCCTTGGTCAACAAAGTGGCTACACAAAGTATCCCTGCTTTTTGTGTCTTTGGGACAGTAGAGCCAAGCATGAACATTGGACAAGAAAAGATTGGCCTTCGAGGAAAGACATGGTGGTTGGAGCTCAAAATGTAATCAAGGAATCTTTGGTGGCACGAGATAGGATCATACTGCCACCACTACATATAAAGCTAGGCCTGATGAAACAATTTGTCAGGGCTTTGAATAAAGAAGGTTCATGCTTCGAATACATAGTACACAAGTTACCAGGAATTACAATGGAAAAATTGAAGGCTGGAATCTTCGATGGTCCACAGATCAGGCAACTTATGAATGACCCACTTTTCATACCATCAATGAATGAAATCGAATCTTGTGCCTGGTCTTCCTTTGTTCTTGTAACTAAAAATTTTCTTGGCAACAAGAAGGCAGACAATTATGCACAACTAGTAGAGGATATGCTTCTTCATTTCAACAAGCTTGGCTGCAACATGAGCATTAAAGTCCATTATCTCCACAGTCACTTAGATCGCTTTCCAGAGAATCTTGGTGACTTCAGCGAAGAGCAAGGTGAAAGATTTCACCAAGACATCAAAACAATGGAAAATCGATATCAAGGAAGATGGGATGCACACATGATGGCAGACTATTGCTGGAATATTATGCGCGATTGTTCCGGCAGATGCCACACTCGGAAATCGTACAAAAGGAGCTTCTTCGGTGTCGAATGACTTGAAATTTTTATAACAAACTTGTTCTGTTTGGTATCATATAAGTACAGTTTCAGGTACTACCATTTTCTTTTAAGTATTTGTATTATTATGTTTATTTAGTGTATCACATAATATTATAAATTGAGCACTACATAATTATAGCTATAGCCTTATGTTTTATGGGCGAGCAGAGGCAAGGACTGGTATATGGCATAATGTTCTATATCTCGAAAACTAGACCTGCTGGGAGAAAACTGGTGCCTTTTCTGGAATCAGCAGGTCAAATATACCCAGAAACAGTTCTAACATTTGAGGCAACAAATTATGTGTTGGCCAGTGTAATGGCATTTAATAAGTGCAGAAATAATATCAATCCTTGTATGTATTTACTTTGATAAGTGTGGTCATTGTTTAAAGATGACACCATTATTGTTGTCATTTGCACAAGTAGTTGTTTAAAAACAGTTTAAACCACATGCTTAGTTATATTTAGTGGTCCATTTACTGTAAAAATATTCATTTCTTGCCTACTTTATGCAGCTGAAGGCTAATTATGCTAATTGAAGGCTAATTAAATATTTATTGAGCTGGTTGTTACAGGCGACAGGCCGGACATCGTATTGGTGAACATCTTGAGAAGATTATACCACTTGTTGTCAAGTACAGTCGACAGGAAGATGATGAACTTCGGGAATTCTGCATCCAGGCATTTGAGTCTTTCGTCCGGCGTTGTCCCAAGGATGTTTCTCCACACATCAAAATGGTGGGTTGTGCCGTCGTTGCTGTGGGCAGTTTTATTATTTAGATCAGATTGTAAAAGGTTCTTAAGCTTTGACTCACTCACTTGCATTTGATTGTAACTTAAAAATGAATATTTTGGAGTATTACATTTTTCTATAAGTGTGACATATCCTGGAATATCTTGCATACTGTGAGCATTCTTTTGGAATTTTTCAGATAATTGGTATTTGTTTGGAATATCTTGTTTATGATCCAAACTACAATTATGATGATGAGCAGTCAGAAGAGAACATGGAGTTAGATGATGATGAAGAAGATGGCGGGTTAGCATCTTTTAAGACTAGCTTTTCCGCGTCAACCTTGCCAAAGACTTTTTTGAAATGATGCTGTATTAATGTCCAATAACATTACACAAAATGGAGCAAGCCACATGGATATACTGTGCTTTAAGGGTCCTATAATCCGGTCTGTGGGGCATATTGAATATAGGGATGTGCTCAGCCTGGTAGATGTAACATAATTGTAATCAAAAATGTATAAAGCGCCACTTCAAGGCATACTCATCAGAGGCGCTCCCAGCCCGATGACCCAGAAACACTGGGGAACAAGTCTTTAAGAGCTTGCAGAAGAGAGGGGGAGAAAGGGTGAGAAGTTCATGCCGCAGGTCACCTGGCAGGCAGTTCCAAGATCTTGGGCCAGCCACAGCAAAACTTTTACGTTGAGCCATGGCTCTTTGATGTGCTCCAAGTCATTGTTTTTAGTGTAGTTTGTTAAACTTCAACAGGCTAACAAGCTTTTAAAAAAATATTGGTTCAGTATTTGTGCATTTTTCTTGTACTTTGTGATTGATTGATTGTGCTTATCTATGATAAGGACCGGCCACTATGTGAACCTTACAAAAGCTTGTTGTGACTTTGTGTGGAATCAAGTCTGGGAAATTAGTGTGGCTAAATTCTTTTATATTTGTTCTTAAAGGTAGACAAAGGCAGACATTTAAAAGAAATATAGGTTTTTAGTCTTGACCTAAAAAAACCAAAGAGGGGCAGAGTTTGGGACTTAAAACCAAGAAAGAGAGTCTGTATTGAGAGCCATGCATGTATGTATCTGAGTTACCTGAGCATGTTTACAGTGCCTTCCAAGGACCTCTGAAAATGCTGTGAATGTGGCTGTCTGAGATGCTAAGCAGATGTGTTTGAATTTAGGATTAGACTGTAACTGCTGAGTCAGATGAAATAGTGCATATGTTCAGAGGCAGACTGTTCTAAGAGGATGGACCAACATGTGAGAGTGCTTGATGTGCTCATATTAATGAATGGAAGCAAGGCATCAGAAGATCTCCATGGGCAGCCGTGTGTCTCGACTGGCTCAAAACCGGCATGAATGTCTTCCTTATATACAGGGTGGAACAAACCAACAAGACCTGTCTGAAATGGAGGATCTTGAACTTTGTTCTTTCCTTGACAGGAAGCCAGTTGTCATATCTCTCATGTAGACTGATGTGAGTGAATTTGGTAGATTGGCTAGTACTTGTTGAGGTCAGACTGGAGCTTCTTTATTTGGTGCAACAAGGGAGTATGGCCTCTGGAAACTCAGTAGATTAGAACTAAGTTGCAAAATGCAGAGACTAATGTCAGAATACAAGACCAACTCAGTTTAAAAACTACTCTATCAGTAACACTTCTCTTTCCTAACAAACATAATATTTTAAAATGAGTCCTTGTATTTATTCTCAGTCTTATAAATTTAAATTAAGAAGATTTAAAATATTTTAACACTTCCTGTTAGCTTGACTTATGAGTAACACTGACCCTACTGGCTCAATTTTTCCAGTGCATCAGATGAATACAGTGATGATGATGACATGAGTTGGAAAGTTCGACGAGCATCGGCCAAGTGTTTGGCAGCCATCATCTCAACAAGACATGAGATGCTGCGGGATTTCTATGCATTCGTCTCACCTACTCTCATTTCTCGATTTAAGGGTAACTTTATTTGTGCTGCACTGGCTTTTGATTATTGTTTTCCATCTGGATAAATTTTGCAAGTGAATGCCTGATCGACTTAATCCTTCGTGTTTGGCAGCCATTGGGATAACAGATCTAAGAGGCTGCATGCTTAATTGTAAATATCTGAATACAATAATGTAAATAAACGTTGAAATCATTACATTCATCTTGACGATGACAAAGACAACGATGATGGTGGTGGACCCATTTGCTGTTGTGCGGCTGGGTTCATCAGATTGAAATGGTGATGATGTTCAGTTTCGCATGTGTAATATTGTTATTAGCAACAAGCACCTTTGAGAGATACTTAGAAGGCGCTATAAAATGCTCAGATATGTTACATTACTGCATACATGTTGTAGAATTAATAGGCTTAGACTTGAATAGATGATTGTCATTGTTTGTTAGAGCTTGGATGATAATGACTTACCTTAAGATCATATATCAGAATGTTGCATTTTAGTACAGTCTGGTTGTCTGTGCTGCAGTTGCACGTCATAGAGTCATCCTTCTTCCCATAGTGTTGCTTACATCTAGTGTTCACCAGCTTTATCATATTGGCAACATGTCTTTGGGGATTGCTTTAAAAGGGACAGGCTGCGATGAGGTGTCAATGTTGAGATGATCATCTGTTAGAAATCATTTGCAGTGCAATTACTAAAGCACACCTAAGGCATATGTTCAATGTGTAAGACTTGCGAAGAAGTGAGTTCCAGTACCTGCTAAGTAGAAATTTTTCAAAATTGAGTGCAGCATGGAAATGTGCTGTCCATTCAGATGCCCATCAGCTACAAGAAAGTTATTGTGTCTGGACCTATTGAATACCTATTACTTTAAGCCACAAAATTTGGCATTAGTTCCAAAATGTGTTAAGTATGCAACATGTTTTGTACCGAAATCAGTCAAGTACAACGATGAATCACATATGACCTTTGTGACATGTGATCATTGAAATAGAAGACATAAACAACCAATGTTGTGAAGCAATTCTAACATCAAGAATGCCTCATGCAACACCATTATCCTGTTGGAGGTCATTCATACGTGCCACTAGACTAAGCATTTTGAGTGATTCGAAAACATTCTTTGAAAACATGAAACAGTCCTCTTGAGTTGTAGCCATGTGACATCACTGTTGGCCTCAAACATGTTAAAGTGCTTGGTCGAGACTGTCATGTTTTTTTATAACAAGTCAGCAGTTGCACAAGTTTCCCCAAATTTTCATGAAAAACTCCCATTTCATATAGCGAAACTTCATGTCCTGCAGCATAGAGGAAATGCTGCAGACAAATATTTTCTGTTGAATTTTGTGCACGTGCAGTGATTAGACATGGGTCCAAATTCAGAATCTTCAACTACATCCGTTGACCTTACAATGCCTTTTCAAGCATGTAAAAGCTCTAGATGGAAACATACTGTTAGATAAAATGGGTATTAGAGTAGATGACTGTTTGATGTAGAATATTGTAAATAAACTGATTATTTTGGATGTAGTAACACTTTAAACATATGGTACTGTGAAATTAAGGGCACATGAAGTTTTAGTGTTCATTTTAATTATTTACTAATTTTCACTATAACCCTTTCCTCAGGATTTGTGAAATGCTTATGAAAGAGCATGTATCCATAAGGTAAATACAAAGATTTTTTCTTTTGTGAAGTAGATTTCTGGAAATGAAAAAAAATGCTTTTATATGAAAAAATAATTTTTGTGCTTAGCAGGTTTTAGAACTTGACTTTTTATTTGTTAAATATAAGTACTTAAGAACCAAGGCCGTTGTCAGTCTGAGCAAATCCTAATTTATCTGGCAGTTTTGTTCTTGTTTACCAGAGAGAGAAGAAAATGTGAAGGCCGATATTTTCTTTGCTTACATTACACTTCTGAAGCAGACTAAGCCAAATGTAATACAGGATCCAGATGCAATGGATTTAGAAGAAGGGTAAGTAACTTTTACCTGACAAAGTGTAGTAATCTCTCTCTGTCACCTCATCTAAGACTCTGGTTCGTGCATTTGTCACTAGTCGGTTGGATTACTGCTCTTCTTTATATGTACAGTAGGACTCCCTGATGTATGGCTTTTGTGCCTGGAGTGTGTGTTGCGGGCGGCTGCATGGCTTATTGGTGGCATCTCTAGGTTTGGCCATGTCTCTGATTTCATGCGAGATGAGTTGCACTGGCTTCCTATGAGTCAGCGCATCCACTATAGGGTCGTCTTTGTTTGGAACTCCTTGTTGGGTCTTGCCCCCTCTTACTTGAGGGAGTTTTGCCTACCTGTCCGGTCCAATTTGGGACGTGCTTCTCTTCGCTGCGCTGCTAGTGGTAATCTATTAGTGCTTCGCGCTCGCACCTCGACCATGCAGCGTCGTGCTTTCTCTGTTGCTGGCCCAACCCTCTGGAATGGACTTCCTGTTACTCTACGTCTTCTACCCCGGGATTTTACTTCTATCTTCTATTCTTCTCTTAAGACTGTTTTTTTTCGCCGAGGTTGGTTTGGGAGCGCTTCTGAGTAGTTTTCTTGAAGGGGCGCTATATAAGTGTTCTGTATAAATAAAAAAATATTAATACTAGTAAAAAACAACAATAATAATACCAGATTATAGTCTTCTACCACTTTATATAGGGACACACAAAGACCGAGGCGTAAGAAAGGGAATTGTTGTTGTAATGGAAGATTTACGTAGCACCTCTTCAAGAAAGAGACTCATCAGACTGAAAAGCAGGATCACACAAAATGGTTTTCAAGTGCTTATGGAAAGATTATTATTATTACAAAGACTTTTAATGTGCACAAGGTCACACATAAGGCGAATCTGAGGTGTGGTTAGTCGGTCGCCATGTGAAGGACAGTTAGATATTCTGATGTTTGAAAGCCAATGAGAAATAGAGTCCTTAGGTGTTTCTTGAAGGAAGGAAGAGAGTTTGAGCTTCGAAGAAACATTGGTAGTGGGTTCCATTCCTTTGGGGCAGCAGATGAAAGATGGAAAGAGGTAAAAAAAGACCAAGGAGCTCATGTAGTAGGGTGCTAGGCAACCTGTTCCAGAATATTGCCAGAATATTGAACCAACCACAGTGAAGCTTCTGTGCTGCATCATGGAAGTTTGGGCTAAGGAAGCAATATCAGATCACCCTGTTCTGCAGAGCAAAGTTGCAGAGCAAAAGGATCTACAGCCAGGAATGTAACTGACATGGTGAAAATGTCTTGGGAATGAGTTGGTCTGCCTGCCTGCCTGACTCTCTCTCTGTCTCTGGTGGTGAACTAAGCTGAATGTAGGCATGTCAGTGGTGCAGTGCCAAGCTCTTTAGCCATGCACCTTCTTCTATACTATATGAAGGCCAGAATTTAGAGCTGTCGCTGCGTGGTGTTCTCCAACTTTTCGGGGGCTTGTTCACTGGCTAGTTTAGAGCTCTTAGGTGTTCTTTGTCTTATAGGAGTCCAAGTGGCAAAAAGCTATGTTTCCAGACTGTAATGGAGTCTGGTACTGTTGCCATTCTGCTGCTGACAGCTAAGTTGCTGACATGGTTTATATAGAGAATCAGCAGGATCTTCCTAAAGCACCACATGTCGAAGGTGTCAAGTTTCTGTGGTCATCCGAGTCATTAATAGGGTCTGTAGAGAAGTACCAGCAATATGTACAGTTGTAGGGCTGCAGCTTGGTGTTCAGCTCAGTTGTGGAGTGCCATGCTTTCATCTGTGTGGATGCCTTGCAGGATCTGGTGTTGGTGACTCAGTGCTCGATATCCTCTTCACTGGATCCACTGGGCACATTTTGACTGCCTGCGTATGTTAACATATCCACTACCTTCTGCATAGCACCGCAGCCATTGAGAGTAATTGGGCAGGGGAAAGTCCACAGTGGTATGGATCTTGGTCTTTTCCCCAGTTGATCTCCAGACTGAAGACCTTCGTCTTCCTGCCCATGACTTCTGTTGCTAGGAGTAACAATTTCTGTGATCTGCACCAACTGTCTCCTGTTCACAGACTTAGACTAACATAATTTGATAAAGCTTGCCACGAGTAATATGGCGACAGACTGTTAATGCATCTGCATTTCACCTGTGCATCTGGTACTCATATCCCAGTGTTTCGTGTAAAATTGATATTATGTAGGCGTGTAAAGAAAAGACGTTGCTAGGGACCTCCCTCAACGAGGTCGCCTAAACTGGAATACTACAGGGCCTCAACGAGGTTGCCTAAACTGGAATACTAGGGGACCTCAGGGTGTTCACCTAAACTGATATACTAGGGGGCGTCAGTATGAATGTGAATATGAACTTAATTCTTTATGAATACCATATGGGTCAGAATCTAACATTAACCCTAACTCTAAACCCTAACCCATTTTGGGGTCGATTTTTCGCGTCCTGTGCAACCACATTCAGAAATATTTACAGTTGATCAAAGTCAGCAAAAGGACAGTTTGGATCTATTATTTTGTCACCGAACAAAATGGTGCTGTTCGTATGCTTTCTTTGCAGTTTGTAGCTCTTTAATTTCAATCAAAAACTTCATTCCAACAGAAAACAGAGATTCTACGTCTGCAGCCATTTTGACTGTTTATAACAATCACGCGAGTCTGCGAGATCTCGTTCACTTGAGGCTCCCTAGTCTGTGCAGTTATGGGGCCTCCTTGAGGTCCCCTAGTCACAAAGAAATGAGTAGTTGTGTAATGCAACCATACCTTGTGGCTACTTTAGATAAATGGACACTTGGACATCTGGCTTGGCTGGCATGAAAGAGTTTCCAGACTGGTAGCATGGCTATTTAAGTTCAGTTCTCTTCCTGATGGCCAGCATGTAGATCTACTTTCTTGTAGGGCTATGGGTTTGCTTCTCCTCTGAGTGTTTCACAGTGTTAGATCCATGTATTGCCTTCAGGTTTTTGTGGGGCATCTTGCCTATCAAAAACCTCTTGATTTTTTCAAGCTGTTATGTGTTGCACGTGAATGTTGCAGGGCCTTTTATTATGGTACTGAGGTACTACATGATCTCTCAGCTGTTACTATAAATAATACTATATATTTTGTTTCAGGCCCGTGACTCAGCTGACTGCTCAGGTGCCCAACATTGTGAAATCAATGCACAAGCTGCTGAAAGAGAGGAGCATTAAAACAAGACAGGGTTGCTTCAGTCTGCTGTCGGAACTTGTTCAGGTGTTGCCTGGTGCCCTGAAGGACCACATCTCTATCATTATCCCTGGAGTCCAGTTCTCTCTTGGGTAATTTGACTAACAGTCATATCAGTTGCTATGTCACAAGTGGCTGGCAATATTATCCAGCAAATTTTGTGACATGATTTGTGGATGAATGGAAGGAGTACATCTTTGAAGAGTAGGGGTAACACATTCACTTTTTCTTTTGGCCTGGCTCCTGCCATTTGATGCAGCCATGTCCTATGTTGCTTCTGGTTTAGATTGGGTGTGAAAGGAGGCTGGTGCTTAAAACAAAGATGAAGTGTGATGATAGTTACAATTGAGTTCACCATGTGGGGTAGGGTGTAGTGGCTGTTCTCTCAAGGTAACCTTTGATGCCATGCTTCTGAGAACTTTCTGTAGACGCAGTTTGTCAAGTGTACCTTGCCAGATTCTGGTGTTTAAATGACGCTGATGGACATCACGACACAGATGAGCATGATTTTTATTGATTACATTGATGATGACTGCCAACCTGTGGTTCTGATATTACATGTAAAGTTGATAGTGATGATGCAGAATATAATGATTATTTTAGTTATAATAATGATGGCTTTTATAACTAGCTTTACTTTGTTTCATTTGAGCATTGTAAAATCACCACAAAAGCTAAGTTAATGCGTGGTCAATTGAAGCTGCATATGAAGAAATGTAGCTTTTGTTGAATGCACACCATTAGCCATTATTAAAGGATGGTGGTTGTTTTTGCATGATCAGAATGATGATGGAAATGAGTGGGAATGAACTTTAAGTTACTGATTATGCCATTTGATGTAGTGATGTTAATTTAATATATACTGTGATGACAGAAGATTGATGTTTTTCTCAACCAGGGACAAGAACTCGAGTTCAAATATAAAAATTGACACACTTTGTTTTGTGAACATCTTGCTGACGAACCACTGTCCGTTGGTGTTTCACTCTCACGTGGATGCTCTGGTGCCGGTAAGCCACTGGAAATTGTAGTGTTGTGGAAATGAAACTTACATAACATATTTTAAGAGCTTGTCTACAATGCATCTGCATGAGACGGGTTTTCTGTGTTTCACTTCTGTGTAGTTACTGTAGTAATAAGAAAACTAGTCTGATGGTGTTTTTTGTAACAAGTGGACATCTTGCTTGCACTCTTACAGTGGAATATAATTTTTATGTGCAGTATTTTTAGTGTAATTGTCGTTGTACGGTGTTTAATGCACATGGCTTCAACTGGTGATGCACCAAAGCCAAGTGGCAATCAGGTGAATATACAGGTCAGTCCACAAGACTGAGAGGCAGCCTATGTTGAATGAGGAATTTAAAAAGGTAAGTTAAGTTGAGAACAAAATGACACAAGTGACTGAGCAGAATGAACAGATACAGGGAGAGAGTTTACATGAGAGAGTTGGCTGTAGTACCAAAATACATGTGTGTTTGCTGTGTTTGCAGCCAATTATTGCTGCAGTTGGAGATCCATTTTACAAGATAGCTTCTGAGGCTTTGCTTGTGACGCAGCAGCTGGTTAAAGTCATCAGACCTCTAGGTAGAGGCTTGAGTTTTTCACCTACCTTTTCAAGAGTAAAATCTAACAAGTTCATTGTTATTTTGTTATTTACTTTTTATATGTTAATTCAATAGATTATTTATTTATATATCATTAATTATTTGTAATTAATTATTTATATGTTATCAGAAGTGGAATTAGTAAACTGATGATAAAGACTTTGTAATCCTGAGAAAGAACTGATGAAGAATTTTGCTATGGTTACAGTAACTTAGCACTGTGAGGGAAGTAAGGACAATGCTGCTAAAGCCAATATTGGTACAGAAACTGGTGCTGGAAAAACCTGTGAAGAAGTTGGTAAAGTTAACAGGGTTGATGCTAGTTAAAGTCTTGGAAGTGGCCAAAGAGATTACATACTTAATATTCTTAATAATATGAAGGTACAGTGATGGTGGATAAGTTTCTGTAAATCTACTAAATTTAATAGCAGTACTAATAAATGTACTGCTAACAGGAAAGTATAATAATACCAGAAGTGCAACTACACGTATATATGTATAGATGTTTTGTTTTTGTGGTTGTCAGATCTGAAAGTAGATTTAAATTTCCGACCATACCTCTCTGGCTTGTACCAGTGCACCCTTGCACGTCTCAGAGCCACGGACATTGATCAGGAAGTCAAAGAGCGTGCAATTTCATGCATGTGAGTACCAGCATCTCAGTTTCTTTTTGGCTTTTTACTTTTCTTTGTCAGTTGCCATGTTTGTCTCTTTTTTATTGTATATGTATGATAAATATAGCTGTCTGTCTCTCTGTCAGTTTGGCCTTACCTGTCTAAATGTTCACTATGTCTCTCATTTTGTTTTCACAGTTTCTGATGGGCCAGATGTGGCACAGTGGATATATGCGAAAGCAGGAGAATTGGACGACAGTCAAAATCCTGATGCATTGTATAAAATCAGCAATTTCATAAGGTCACCACTTTTCCAAGTTCAGCTGTAGATAGCACTGCTTGTGTAATCTTTTGTATGAATACAAATTTGTGTTTCAGGGCACAGATTATTTGCAACATGGGTGATGCTCTTGGCACCGAACTTAACACCTGTCTGCCAATTTTCCTTGAAAGACTGAGGAATGAAATCACGCGACTGACAGCCGTGAAATCTGTGACTTTGATTGCTGGGTAAGCTTCATCGTCTTTTGCGGGAATTTAGTTGTACGATTTTAGCATACTGTGAGTAAAATGGTTGTTGGGCAGATCTGTTTCTGACCAGAATTCCATGACTCTTGGTAACTGCCTGGCCTTGGTCCACATTCATGCATTAGCCTTTCATCACTAATTCTGGTTTTGAGTCTCAGAGCATGATATGTTTTAATTTACATGTTTCTGCCATTAGGTATTTAAACCGTACAACTAGTCCTCAGAGATTTGAATTAATATGTAATATTTGTATGTAACAAAGGAGAATTACTTTACCTTCCAGAACTTTATTTTGTATTTTCAATTTATGCAATGATTGCTGAATATTGGTGTTGCTTGATGTTACATAGAACGTTTTATGTAAACTGGCAGCAAAACTGCTCAAGCCTCCAGCTTACCAAGAGGGAATTCCTGTCACTTAGTATGATGGTGATAGTGACATTTTGTGATTCACAATATATATTTAGTTGGTCCAATTTAAAAGAAGTCAATAATTTTTCCACTATGCTGAAGACTCTGCTTACCTTTTTGTAGAGCTAGAATAATATGCCAGTAACTTCTTTGGAGTTTCTTTGCAAACAATACTATTATTGTCATTTTAAACTACTTTTGTGCTAGTCTCCTTGACCTGATGCATGCTTCTTTGTGCTTCTGTTCCTGTCATGTTGTGAAGCAACCTGAAGCCAATGCATTAGGAGTAATGTTAGGTTGTTCTTGTTTTAAGTATTAGTAGGAAGTAATGATGTGCTTAAGTGTTTGGTGTTTTTTAGGTCACCGCTACAAATTAATCTTAGTCCGATCCTTAACGAGTGTGTGCCAGTTCTAGCATCTTTTCTCCGCAAAAACCACCGTGCACTCAGGCTGAGCACGCTCCAGTGTCTCGATGTGCTTGTCAAAAACTATGGTAAATGTTTACTTTGTTTAGCTGAGTATGCAAGTGAGGAAGAGAGGCAGTGAGCGAGATGGATTTCTAGAGAAGGAAGCTGTTTTTCTCTCAGATATGACAGTCGATTGTGCACTAGATTGCTACTTTTGCCTCATGTTGTCTGTCGTAATTAACTTATGATTGTGACAATAAAGTGCTCCTGTAACAATATTTCGCTGAAAATCTGAGCTCTACTGTTAGAATCAGCTGAAGACACAACTTATTTAAGTTGTATCTTTTTAAGATCTGTTAGCCATTTTTAGTACTCTTGAGACATCCGTTATCCTTCAGTGATCACCACAAAATAAAGAATAAATTCCAGACCACAATAATTTCCATGACAACTGATCATTTATGTTAAAAGGTAAAAACATAAAAAGTTTGTACTTGCAATATCTTGTAAGGCATAAATTATGCTTTATATGGTGGACTGGCAATGATAAAATACATTTACTATGATATGACTGTCACTGTGTTAAAAGGTATAAATGAATGTTCAGCTAGCTACATATTAATTGTTGTTGTCTTTCCAGGTCATGGTATGTCAGCTTTCATGTTTGATGAAATAATGAAAGAATTGTCATCACTGATCAGTGAAAATGACTTGCATGTTTCACAGGTAGGTTTATTGTTTAATTTTGCCGTCTTTCATTGTGGACATACGCCTGAGCTGTATAGTATTGCGGAGACATTTGAACAATTGTGTTACCTTTACCTTTCATACGAGTGGCTGAGTGACCTATCACCCCTTCACAGACGGATTATGAGCATGTTGTGCAAAAATACTGCATTTAATTAAGAAAGATGATAAGGATGTAGAATTGCAGTTATGTTTGAACTTCAGCTGAGTGTTTGTTCAACGTCATTGTCATAATGAGTGTTAATGCGTTTTACTTTCTTTTTCGATGCACAGCCTTTAAACAGATCCTTTAGTCCCGTTACACCATTTGCCTCTCTTCTGAACTTTCCTTTGCTGTTGATTAGTCTGGATCTTTTGTCCCATCGTCCAGTGCATTAGTCCAACATATTTGTTATTAGTATTTTGTATTCAGTGTTATATAGTAATATGCTATTGTGTGCATAATAATAAGTGGCTGGAATGAAAATATGTTTTCTGGATGTCTTGTAGCTGTCATTGGCACTTCTGAGCTCAATCTGTCAGATTAGCCAGGCATCAGTTGCAGGCGTAAGCAAAGACATACTTCCTCAGATTCTTGTCCTGATCCGATCTCCTCTGCTTCAAGGTGCAATTCATTTAAATTTCTGACGATCAAGATTGTATTATGGAGTTTTGTTATGTGTCATGAGATTTTTACAGCATCATTTATAAGCCTCTAAAGATTGTTTTCTTATCAGTATTCTTGTGGCATCAGATAAGACTGATTAATCTTATGATTGTTTGGCAATTGTTTGATGTTTAATTAATTTTTGCAGCTTCTCGAGTGAAAGTCAATGTGTGTCATGTGAAATTGTTGAGACCACAACCCTTAAAAATATGTTTGTTATTCAGGTGTTGGATTGTTATAGTTGTGTTTGCAAATCAACATAAATAGGTATTTTTACTTAGGGTATTGAAAATGCCCTTACAAATATCTTGGCTTAACAGCGAAATGCCCATTCCCTTCATCGCTCATCAGATGTCCTGTGAAACAGGACACTGGCCTGCCATGTTTCAGTTGTCATGTTTTCTAAGTAGTTCTTTGCTAAAATGTTATCTATTTTAAAATCAGATTGAGGACTAATTAATGCCTGCTTGTCTTTGTCTGAACCATACAGTTAACTTAAGACATCATGCAAAAATGTGACAGACATAAAAGAATTTGTTGAGAATTATTTAGAAATTGTTGAAGACTATTTTATGAATTATTGAGAAATTGTCCTGTTTTAATATTCTGTCGATGTTGAACCACAATCTGGTTCACTACTGTGCATTAATAGTGATAGGGATTTTTTTGCGATTAGTACTTGTGATCCATTTAGAGGAATCAGCTGAATGAAGGGCTGAACCAACAGAATAACTCAACAGAATAACAAAAGCAGGTTGTAATTGCAAGTGTGAAGCTGTTATGCTGCTGTACAGCTGTTGTAAAGCAAACCCTCAACACAAATGACTTAAGTTGCTGTTCAAATGTTGGGTTTTGTTGCACTCTGTAGCAGAGGACATTAGTTGTATTTTTTCTTGTTTAGGTACTGCACTTCAGGCAATGATGGATTTCTTCCAGGCTCTTGTCATCTCTGGCAACAGTGACGTTGGTTTTCGTGAACTCTATCAGGTTAGCATCAAGCACGTTTTTCAAGCACTGACACAGTGCTTGAAAACAGATGAACTGCTATTGAATTGTTTGGATAGCTTAACTGCCAACTGATGAACTCTCTTTAGTAGACAGCACTCTTAAAACCGTGATTTGCCACTGTCTATTCAGTCCTTGATTTCCTGGTTGCAGATGACAAGCAATTGCAGACCAACACTGTCTAGGCAGGCCTAAAGGTCGGCTGATCCAAAGTGATGGCCAGGCTTTGGTGACAGGTGTCCACACATAGTCTAAAATTACTAGATCTGAGGCAAACCAGGAAAATAACTTCGGAACATGTAGAAAAGAAACGCAGAAATTGACCGTGCAAGAAAGATTGAGCAACTCTGCAAGAGAAGAAATCAGGTGCTTAGTTCAAATAAGACGCAAGACAATGACCTGTTTTGGTAAACATAATGTCTGAAATGCAGTCTGTGGATGAAATGAGTTTTAAGAAATGCTTGTAAAGCAAAATATAGCTTGAATGTAGTCTGAGTAAAGCTGTAGTAAAGGATGAATATAGAGCAAGTTGTTTTTGTTTTTTTCTGTAGATGCTTGTTAAACCAGTCTATCGCCCAGATCCATCAATCCACATACACAAACAGGTAAATTAAAATTTTCTCTTCTAGAGCATACACTTTAATATTTGATGTTATTACTCTATAAAAACTGTTTGAAATGCTTGACAGATGTTTTAAGCTTTAATATACGTTTTGTGTGCCAGTCTGGTGAGGCCATACTTTGTAATGTGAGGTGTGGTGAATTGGGCCTCCTATGCTGTGCATCTGTTTAGGGGCCTTAAGCTTATTCTTAACTGTGGATCACGGTAGCCATTTGGTTAGAGCACTCGGCTTGTAACTTGGACAGTCCGAGTTCAACCGCCTCTGAGTCGGTTACTTTGTAGGTACATTGAGCTATTCTATCATTTACAGTTGCTCAGTGCCATCAGTTGATGTTAGCCTGTAGATAGTGGTGCTTAATAAGTGCAGAAATAATAATAACAATAATAATTATTATTAATCAGATACCTGTATCATGCTAATTTATGAATTCACCTCAAAAGTGCAAGGAGCTGGAAAAAAAGATAAGTCATCAGAGTTTTGCAAAACGAAATTAGAGAAAGAGAAGGGTCCTTCAGAGCTAGTGATAATGAATTCCGTAGATGTGGACAAGCATGTGAAAAGGCATGGAAAACACACGTCTTTTTTGGTAAGTTGGAGCAAACAGTTGGTCAGAGGAGGCTAACAGAAATAGTGACATGCAATTGTTTAATTGTAATTGTAAATGAACAATTATAAAGCGCCACTTAGGAAACAGTGGTGCACCCGACTTGAACAGACAAAAAGGATTTCAGGCGTTTGCGAGACTGGGTAGGAGAGAGACTAAGTAACTGAAGCCACAGGTCCAGAGGAAGGGAGTTCCAGCTGGAAGGGCCAACAAAGGCAAAGCTCCTGGACTGAGCAGTCGTAGTGCAGACGCGAGGGACTACCAAGAGACCACGGGTAGATGAGTGAAGGGAGGCATGGGCAGGCAATGAGGAAACCGGAATACAAAAAGAAGTTAAGTAGGACGGAGCAGAGCCTAGAAGGCAGTTGTGCATAAGGATAAGAATCTTAAACTGGATGTGTTGACTGACAGGAAGCCAATGAAGTGAGTCACGAATAAAAGTAGATATATGGGCAGACTTTGGAAAACCACCGATAAGGCGTGCAGTAGCGTTAAGTATAGACTGAAGCTTGGAGGTGTTAACTGCAGAAAGTCCAGTATAGGCAGCATTGCCAAAGTCAATCCTAGTGCAAATCAGGGCATGGACCAAGGTAGTGGTCGCATGAAGAGGAAGCGAGTGACGAACAGAGCGGTGTTGTCGTAGGTGGTAAAGACAAGAGCGAGAGATATTATTTACATGGTCAGTCAGAGAAAGAGTTTGATCCAGGATGATTCCGAGCTCACGGACTGAGGAAGAGAAGTGGATATGCTATC
This sequence comes from Norana najaformis, assembly GCA_964023275.1. NCBI lineage: Eukaryota > Metazoa > Annelida > Clitellata > Crassiclitellata > Hormogastridae > Norana > Norana najaformis. Next base: position 9,711,102 of record OZ029916.1, on the reverse strand, counting down.
GAGTAATCTCATGCCATATGATAATGTTCTTATATCAGTTAAGAAAGATAAGAAGGAAGGAAAAAATCCAAGCCAAACCCAGAAAAATTTAGGGTATTAGTGAAATGTAACTTTAATTTTACGCTTTGTGTCCAAAAGCAAAAGACCTTATTGTTAACTGTTTGGAAGATGCAAGCATGTCTATAGGTTTAAGTGATTGTGTTTGATTGATTCTGTTTGAAGGCTTTTCATTCATTTGCTAAGTGCATTGCGGCACTTGCCATCAGTTGCCCAAAGCAGTGCAACGCTGTTGTTGTTCAATTCATTTCTGACATTAAGGTTAGTCACTTTGATCCTCTAATGTCACAGGCTCTAGCTGTGCCGATGATATTCAAATAGAGTATGACTAAATACTTTGAGCCAAATTGGATATGTGCATTTAATTAAGTGTGGCCGTAATTTTCGAAATTTGTAACTCTCACCCTCTCAAATAGTTTCATTTTAGTAAGAAACATTTTGTGGGCTCTTTTGCACATGGTTCTTTGCACGCGAGTCCTTTGCTCAATGCACAGTTACACACGGCTCTTTTGCACATGTGTCATTTTGCACACGGGTCTTTTGCACACGCGACCGTCTTCCTATATAAGACGGTTAACTAGCCACAACAGATGATGAACTTCAGATGGTGAACTTCACTCACTGAGAAACAATCGGAGCTGAAGGAGGTGGTTGAAACCGAAACAGTTGCAGTATGTGCTGCAAGTTATTGAACAGAGTGGGGAAAACTTTCCCGATGCAATAAAATTAATATAATTATCGAAACCATAAAAGCATATTGTATACTATACATTCAGTATGCAGTAGTTTGATTTTTAAAAGTTGTTCTGTATCGGTTCGAGACTGTTAAATAAACACTAAAACAGTATTTTAAATAAACTCATGGCTTAGTCAAACGGATGGCAAACATTTTTGAATTCTACCATTTACGCTATATGGGTAAACATTAGGGTCATTGAGCAACCTGTAAATATTAAAGTTTTTCGCTCAAAATGTGCACGTTATATTGTTTTATGATACGGAATCTCTTGAAAGGGTGAGACTTAATATTGCTTTGCAATTAATTTTCCTCATATAGATAAAGGACACCGTAATTAGCAGGTAATTTTAATTGTATCATTTCAGTACAAAGAAGAAATAATTGTACAGATTTGCTGGTACTTGCTGAGAATTACTTAATTAAAAGTGATTTGTTACTTGTAAAGTCTGACTGATAAAATGATCCTTTCTTCTGAAGTAGTTCTGGGATGGTGATAGCAAGGCATTCATATTTCAGACAGGTTTTCATAAACTTTCTGAATCAACATGCTTTCTAACTTTTAAAAACCATTAGTAATCAGCTCTTAACAGCTAAGACAATTTGCCTTGTAAGCTGCTTGGTGAGTGCTATAATGTTTGAGACTCGCATGGTTTGTTTAATGCAGACTCCATCAGCCACTGATAATATTCGGCTTCTGTGTCTGCTTACGCTTGGAGAAATTGGAAAGCACATGTATGTATTTCTTAGTGCACTGCTGTAGTTGCTGTGCATGTATTTACTGAAATAGACTGAAGCGCAGTTTTCCAAGTTCTGTTCTGTGCACTTTTTTAGGAAACTTGTAATTTAACTAGTTGAAATCACCATCAAACGAATTGGTATTTAAAACTGTTCAAATGCCAAAAAAAACTGTGTAAGTCTTTCACGTCAAAGTAAGCGACCTGTTTAAGTTGTGTAGTACACAAGGGCCAGAGGTCAGCATCTCTGTACTGTATTTCTGTCTTGTTCTTCTTTATCAAAAATAATTCCATCTCTGCTGTAATGCAGAGTTTGATCTAAAGACATGTCCACACATATGATATTAACTTTTAAAATAGTTTTTAATTACTTTTTTCTCTGAATCAGAGACCTGAGTGAGACGCCAGAACTTCAAGGAGTCATCCTAGACTCATTCTCGTCTCCAAATGAGGAGGTTAAGTCTGCTGCCTCCTATGCCCTTGGTGAGCCCAATTTCTTTTGTTCAGGATATGCTGACATTCTTTCATGGTTATTTAGTTGATTTAACAGTGAGTCAAAGTAGTTCTGAATCGGAATAAATAACGTAACTTGAAAATGCAAAGCATTAATGTTGCTGTTCGTAGTGGTAGTGCTATTTGATATGTTTCTTTGTTTTCTTTCTTTCTTTGTGGGTTGTTATATAATTGAATGCAAAGCCTGTGGTTTAGATTGTGTTAGATTGAAAGTATGGTATATCCGTAGATGCATTTTTATGGTGCATGAATGAAAAGCTCCAAACTGACTGTTCTTGTTTTGGCAAAAATAATTCTGCCTTTGCTTTAGGAATGCACGTGAATGCAGTGAAAGTTTGTCACTTAAGTATGAGCTATCTGTGATCCAGTTTGCATTGTGATGTGCTTTTATTATTATTATTATTATTCAAAACATACTGGAAATCTTTTCAGCCTATATGCTGTGTGACATAATATATTCATATGTATGGCAGCACAAGTAACTTGTAGCATATATATATATTATAAAATTAGATGTCAGTGCTATAGAAATGTTGAAAATGATGTGTCAAATTTTGTTAAATTTCAGGAAACGTCAGTGTTGGAAATCTTCCCAAACTCCTACCATTTGTTCTTCAGGAGATAGATCGCCAGCCAAAGAGACAATACCTCTTACTGCATTCACTCAAAGAGGTACAATGGAAAAAACTGTGAACTTTTTCTAGTTTTAGGCCTGTCTGAAACTAAACTACTAATGCCTGTGACTTAAATTATTTTCAGGTTTTGCTTCATTCATCTTTCTTGTCTGCTAATTTCTACAGTTTTTATTTTCTTCTTTGTAGCAAAGTCTCTAAAAACAGTTTTGTGATTTCTGCTATCCTGTTTATTAATTCACAACTGACATTTGTAGTTTCTGTTAAACTTCTTGATTATATTTTAATTAAAACTTTGTTCAGCTTTACAGCTTTTGTTCATGAATTATATAGTGTAGATATCTGGGATCTGTTTTTGTAATAAACTTTTTGTATATTTTGCCACTGAAGATCTACTTCCAGGGGTTGTAGCACCCCTAACCAGTGATGCCAGCCTCTTCTGCATAAGCTTGAGGTATACAAGAGGTTGTGTTTGAAGTCAGTTAGCTTATTACGTAATTGGTTAATTGTATTTTCAGATCATCAGCTGTCAGTCGGTCAACAGCAACGCTGTTGAAATTCTGAGGCCTAACATGCAATCAATCTGGTAAAAGTTTGTTTAAGTGGTACTGATGTTGATAAACTGTGGCTTGAAATTATAAAAGTTTCATTATTGTGAATACTTACAGAGGCATTTTACTCTGCATGTAATGCAACTATGTCATGTTATTAACCGTTTAACTTATATAAGTTATGCAAAACACACCAGAGTTAATTTCTTTGACCATATCAAGAATAATATTAAAATTTAAAGCACACCTGATTTTCTGAACTCCTCCCCACGGTAGGAGATGTGCTTTAGACATGTTCACACATTAACTACTCCTTGTATATGTGTGTATCTAGATATTTATATAGTGCCTTTTAAAACTACTAAGGATACCTATCTAACAGATCCATGGAGGTGCTTGCTACTTCATATTTGCTGAAAGTGTTTCTTGGGCTGTCTGTACTGTTAAAAGTTTGAATTTTCTGTAGTAGATTGTTCCAGAAAGACAGTCCAGTACTTACCTAACCTACCAAGTAACACATATACAAATGTAAAAACTGTTTTGTGTGTGCACAGGGAGTTACTGATAAAGAATTGTGAATGTCCAGAGGAAGGAACACGCAATGTTGTAGCAGAATGCCTTGGAAAGCTCACTTTGATCAACCCAGTTGAGCTGTTGCCAAAGCTGAAGGGCTATCTGGGACGGCACTCGTCAATGACTAGAAGTACTGTCATCTCGGCCATCAAATTTACCATTTCTGACCAGGTATGATGATTGCTAATCTAATGCTTCAAACAGGGATTAACTTATGTGGAACAGTTCAGTCTAGTGTTATGCAGAGCCTAACTAAAAAAATGTATGGGCTGGAGAAGGTTATAAAAATTCTTGAGTTGACATGAATTAATATCGTTATAAACAAGAATAGAACAGGACTTAAGCTTTAGATTTAGGCTCTGTTCAGTTTTGGTAATTTTTCAGCCACAAGCAATTGACCCCCTGCTGCGTCAGAACATGGGAAGTTTCCTAGAGGCCCTGCACGATGAAGACCTCAACGTTCGTCGTGTTGCACTCGTCGCGTTTAACTCAGCAGCTCACAACAAGCCATCACTCATCCGTGATTTACTTCAGTCGGTGCTGCCTCATCTATATCGTGAGACAAAAGTGCGAGTAAGTATGCAGAGCCTTGGTTTTGATAGAGTATCTAGTATTTTTTGGCAAGTATTCTAATTGTGCGTAAAGCATAATCTTTGTCTGATGTGATGCATAGTCCAAGTAAGTAGCGATCTGACTGCAGTCATAAAATAATTTTAATGTTTGTACTAAGCATTCCTGTCATTTGGTCATATAAAGTACATAGACTAAGCACTAATTTTTGTTAAGTACTTGAGCCAAGTCTCAAATCATGTGACGAAGTCTGCATCATAAGTTATATTACCACTACAACAGCTGGTAAATTTGAGGCATTAAATTAGTCTGCTTTGGAATTCTTACCAGCATCAAGATTATAATCTATGTTTGAAACTCTTATGTAGGTAGCTTTTATGGTGGTTTTGTTAGTATTTTGTTGTAGTGATGTTACTCTGTTGAAAGTTGTGTCAGTTTGGGTAACTTGGCTTTTTAGAAAGAGCTGATACGAGAAGTGGAGATGGGTCCTTTCAAGCACACTGTGGATGATGGTCTGGATATTAGGAAGGTCAGTCTCAGCAGCTGCCTTCGTTAATGCAGTTGCTTACGATTATGTCATAGTTTCATTCAGTCATCTGTGTCAGCTTTCAGCTTTGCTTGCATAAAAGTCTAGTTTTTGGGCCTAGCTAGATGTAATTCTCTGCTGGCTGACTGTCACTGGTGGCACATCTGGATGCTGCCAATTTGAGTTCTGAAGAAATGTGTATTTTTATTGGGATTTAAGCCATTTATTTGCCAAGATCTTATGTATTTGGAGATATTTTGCATTCAGTTCTGCCTCTGTTATGCTTACTGAGTCAACCATTTGGATTTTGCTGGTTTTGGATGATTTTGTTGTTGCCTACGATCTTTGTCTTGTGACAACCAAGTTTTTGGATCAACTAATAATGAATGGCCCAGAACTTCCATGTGGTTTGCCCATAAGCCTACAGATCTGGACAATCTAGAATCCAGCTATGCATCATCTGTGGCCAAGAATCTCTTGGCAAGATTCTGCATTTATCAGACATATGCTTTGGATTTGCGAGCATGAATTGGCTACCATTCTTCGATCTACGTACTGTTATGAAGCAAGCATTAGAAGTGCTCACAGTAGTTGCTATAGATGGGCCTCTTTGGTTCTTCCTGATTGACTGTAACTTTTAACTACATCATCTATCTGTTTTGTAAAACCTGAGCATTTGTCTTACATTAATAAAAGGCTCTTTACTTACTTACTGAGATGTCATGATCAGTAACACTCCTAGACTTTATTTGTAGGTAATCAGTAACACTCCTAGACTTTGCTTGTAGGTATTTCCACATAGCTTTTGTTTATGAAGTGCTGTTTATTCATGCTTTTATTTGGATGCTTGTTAGAATTCTTAAGTTGATACTTTATTGTTTATTGTAACATAGTTTATTAGTTAATCTTATATGTTATAATTGTACCCGTTACACGTAGGGCATTTGTTGTCTAATCCCAGAGAATTAAATTGTAGTTATTTGTGTTGTAATGTTTTGGAGTATGCCCCAGCAAACATAAGTTTAACCTATTCATAAGTGTGATATGGAAGGGAACTGTATTGCTTGGAGTCATATTCACTTTGTCCATATGACTAGTTGACATTTGCTGGGTTTGTAATGTGTCTTAAGCTCTGTTGTTCTGAGCAAATGCGTTAATATTTTAGGCAGCATTTGAGTGCATGTACACCCTACTGGATTCATCACTTGACCGACTGGACATATTTGAATTCCTGAAGCATGTTGAAGATGGACTGAACGACCACTATGATATCAAGATGCTGACGTATCTGATGCTGGTCAGGCTGGCTGACCTGTGTCCAAGTGCTGTCCTTCAGCGTAAGTGATGCTGTCATTTGATATAATTGCTACCTTTGCATGGCAGTTCACTGTTGCTGACACTGATTTAAGTGATCAAACCTCCTTTTGTTCAACAGTTGGGATAAATTGCTTGTCCTTCCACTCTGCAACTTTGTGCTTTTCAGTGTGGAAAGGTTCTCTTCTTGATCTCAACCTTTTGACGTCCACTTGTGCTACTATTGTGAAACCTTCTTTCTCAACTTGAATACTGTTCTGGGCTTGGACTGTATGTGTATATGAGTGCATTGTATGTATCTGGATATTTTTACAAAGTGCTCTTTAAGGACCTGTTAAAGACTCTTATGCATTGCTGTCTGACAGATCAAGAAGGTGTGATATAGTGTAGAATGAAAGTTCTGAGGATATTGTATAAATCATATTGTTGTAGCAGATGTGTTTGATAACTCTCAATGTCACATCTTGCAATTGAGACTTGCTTTGTAACAAGAGATGTTGCATATTGCTGCCTGACCATGCTGGTTGTATTTGTGCTGCTTCAGATTTGGACCAGATTGTGGAACCTCTGAGAGTGACTTGCACAACAAAGGTCAAGGCCAATTCGGTGAAACAGGAGTTTGAGAAACAGGATGAACTGAAGAGATCAGCCATGAGAGCTGTGGCTGCCCTTCTCCAGATTCCAGATGCAGGTATGTTGACTTTGTTTTTTGAATTTCTTATGATTATTTGTCTAAGCAGGTTGACACAGTAGCTGGTTATGTGTTATAATGGCTTCTCCTGTTTTTGCTTTAAAAAAATTATTTGGGAAATTTTGTTTCAGAGCATATATAACTGTTTTTTAGTTATATAAACTAGATAAACGAGATAAGGTGCTACAATTTATGATTTACTGTGCATCTCTGTCTCCTTTTACGGCCCTTTAATATAGGTTTTATGTTAGAGGTGCTGTAGAATCGCGAGCACAGACACAAATTATGTCCTTTCCTTAAAGAAGCGATAATTATAACTGATGTCTTGATGATAGCGTGATTTTGAAGCAACAGATCGATAATAAATAATTGATAATAAATGCATATGGATAAACCTAATATGAAGTGTAGAACAGTTGTAAAAGTGCCATATGGTTACTTCAGAAGGTTCAATTGGTTAGTTGATTGAGGAGTAATTGATTTAAAGATTGTGATCTAGTTTTGTGTGAATCTATGTGTTATGTGGAGCTGTGGATAAACACTGTGTTTGTAATTGTAATTGTAGACAAAAGCCCACTGATGAACGAATTTATATCGCAGATCAAGATGAACCCAGAGCTGACTGGAATGTTTGAAAGTATCCAGCGAGACACCACAATGACCACCAGTGAGACTTCCCTGATGGACATCAGCTAGACAAATGTTAGCAATGCACAGGTCACTGACCAAAAAGACTTTCCCTCTTGGCTGAAATAGTAAACATCGCTTGCATTGCGTTTTTGGCCTGTGAACTCTGTAGCCGAATTTCAAACAAAAACACTCCAGTTTCATTGTGTCATTTGTCTTGCACACTTAACCTTTTTAATGCTTTGATGCCGTGATATACTGGACTGTTAGAGACAAGATGTTTAAAGTTAATGTTTCAGGGTCACGAGCCATTGTTGCTGTTAATGTTGAATTTTATGGAGTTGTTAGTTTGTTTGGTGCAGTTAAGAAGCCATTTCAGCTCTTCTGCTTTGGTTTTACTTAAGCAAGAAATTCACGTTATTGTATTTATTAGCATTTGCAGGAGCCTCACTGACAAAATCAGATATCTGGTCAACATTTAGGTAATAGGTCATTCAAGTAGGCAGATCTAAAACACAGTTTTGTCTTTAAAACACCAGAGTTGGCACACGTGGAAGAGGTCTGAATTCTGTGGTTGAGAAAGTATATTTTGGTGCTTGAAAGATTAAAAATTGCATATCCATTGTATTACACCACATACTTTTCGCTGAACACTACTGGTTATTGTGCACTTGTATCAGTTTGCAGGCATATTTTAGGCTTAAGCTAAATTTTGCAGGTTCTCCCATTATCTCATTAACAGAACTTGTGGCTGTTATGTTTATCCTGATGAAAAGTTGTTCCAAACAACTTGTCTGTGATGATAATTGTATTTACGGTTTGAACAGTAATAGAGATGAATTACAATAATAATAATAATGACAATTTATATAGCACCACAGCACAGCTGAAGCAGAAGAAAAGGGTGGTGGGTTACATCCCTGTTATAACTAGGTTAGCAATTTGTCTTGGGATGGCAGGTGATGTTCTAAGTGCAGTGTGAGCAAGGTCACTGGAGAAACAGTAGTGTCCATAAATATGGAAGTTTGAAACCCTGTTCATGAGAGAACTTGATACTTGAGGAATAAGTTTCCATTAATGTTCACAAAGGTAGGGTGAGAGAACCAATGGAGCACTCTAGGGAGTGTGCTTTACAGAATTGGTGATTCATAGGCTAAGAGTTTGAGATTCGAGAAGGTCACGGGATATGACACAAAGAATGCAGAATGATGAAAGAATGGCTCAGTTACTGAAGAAAATCAGCCTATTCACAGGCAATTTAAATCGTTGCCTCAAGCGACTCTCAAACTTTATGTGAAATTCCTGTTGTTTCTAAAGCTGTGTTCTTAACTCTGCTCTGAGCATGAACCTGATTGCTGTTTGGAAACATGTCAGGTTTGTTCAGCAAGTAGCAAATGGTGAATAGAAGGACAGTAAGTCTGCTTGCCGCTCAGTAACTGAGATCCCGAAATGTGTTTGCACCATTGTTTACTAAAATTTTTAAGGTAAAGTAAGGTTGACTGCCTTTGCAGTCAGTCATAGTGTTTATAAACAATATTTAGATGCAACTTTTACTAAAATTTTTAAGGTAAAGTAAGGTTGACTTCCTTTGCAGTCATAGTGTTTATAAACAATATTTAGATGTAACTTTTACTAAAATTCTAAAGGTAAAGTAAGGTTGACTTTCTTTGCAGTCAAAGTGTTTATAAACAACATTTAGATGTAACTTTTACTAAAATTCTTAAGGTAAAGTAAGGTTGACTTCCTTTGCAGTCATAGTGTTTATAAACAATATTTAGATGCAACTTTTACTAAAATTTTAAAGGTAAAGTAAGGTTGACTTTCTTTGCAGTCATAGTGTTTATAAACAATATTTACATGCAACTTTTACTAAAATTTTAAAGGTAAAGTAAGGTTGACTTTCTTTGCAGTCATAGTGTTTATAAACAATATTTAGATGCAACTACTTGGAGGTATATCCCAACCAAAGACTGCAAAATGTGAGTAACTGGAAATCAGTGATAAGTAACTCATTACTTAGAAACTAATTGATTACCTGATAAATATTTAGCAAATTCCAGTCTATTAAATATTTTGGTAGTTAAAATTAACACATACCAAATTAAACATATATGTAGCCGCATATTTATTAGATTGCTCAATAATTGTTCACTGAATACAAAAATATATTCCTTTTGTGGAACTTTGTCCAACATTATAGTCAATTTCAAAATCAGCCACTGAACATCTTGAAGATTATTTTAGCTTTGTGGACAAGGGAAACCGCTTCACATGGATTCCGAGGAACTGGACTAACTATATTTTTCTAACACAAACATTCTGAGTTTCTAGCAACAGTAAGCGAAGTTTCTCACACGCGTTTTAGTTCCATACACGTGCCAGTGGCCCGGCAGCACCAGCAGAAGGGGACTAGAGAGACCATCTAATGCTGCCCGTTTTATAGTCAAGGACCATATTATAGTCTAGACACATTGGACTGATGAGTTTTGATTGCGTGTGTCAATATACTGTAGTGGGCTACTAGGAGGCTTTACACAAAGATAATCTAATTCATTTTATAAGAAAAAAAAGAATCTTGAAAAATCATGTTCGATTCCGCAGTCGCCTTATTTTTCTAATAGACCTAATTTCACACTGATTTGCGAATTTCACCTCATATATTAATTAAAACATCTAATTAGGCCTAACTGATCTACTTAAACTATGGGAGAGATCCCCTATGCTTAACTAATAGGGCCTATGTCAATGCCTACCAATATCCAAGGGAATTCGCGCCAGGAATCCGTTGCTTAGTAACCAAAATCCTCTATACTTAAACTATGGGAGAACGTCTACACTAGAAATCCGCTATGCTATGCTTAACTAATAATTTCCTTGGGGGGGAGTGCCCTGCCAAAAGTATTCTTAAGTCCTACATGTGCCATTAATATTAAGCTAAACTTGGAAAAACCCGTAGGTATGTCATTTTGGACTTCTTTCTACTAGTATATTGCGCTGTATTAGTACTCTGTATGAACTGAGCGCCACCGAATTGAAGGAACATAGGTAGGATGTACATCTCCAAATTTTCTCATTTCAAAATTGTAATTTCTTGCTTGTATACTCAGTCTGCATGTTACTCTGTTACTCTACACACAATATCTTTGGACACAAAGATGTGTTTGGGTTTTCTGAGATTTGAGAACACTGGTATAAGGCCAGTACTTAGAGTCATATTTATGAGTAAAAGTACTAAATCTGTCCAAGCTACCGACCATCGAGGTAACACAAGGATGGGACGAAGACCGTTTTCCTGCCGCGCTGTCGGCAGATTTAACGACCAACTTCCGGTCGATAACGTTTTTATATCAAAACGATATTTTCTAGGTCGGGTCAATGCATGCATTTAACGTGGAAGTATTAAGCGACAGAATGGATCGTCTGATTAAATTCAACCTCATTAAAAGTCTTCCTTTTCTTGTGATGTTTCTGTTGTCCTCGTCAGCGCAAGACGACTCGCAACTGAGATTTCTTGTCGTAGTAAGTACTGTTGCGTGTGTTGCTTTGGGAGCTTAATTGGCTGCACGTTGAAACAAGGGCCACGCAAGCTGTTGCACCTACAACCGTCTACCACACCGACCACGTCGATAGTTACTTCTTTAATCCGAGTACCAGTTGTACTTTATCGTTAATCTCGAGTGCCGAATGTAGCAAAATACCCGAATGATCCGCTACTTATCCTAATTTACACACAACAGCCATTGCGACTGGAGAAGCTCTACCATTTGCGTGGCGCCCATTCAAACGGGCAGCGGTGGTGAAGATCTCACCAGGTATATTTACTGAAAAATGAGCAGGGTCAAGGCCATGCGGTCGCTATAGAAAACCGTGTACATTTAAATTTTCTTTCACCAGACAGATTCGTGAGGTTCCTTCCAATTTACTACTTGGTCAGAATGAAACCTGTGTTCCCCCTACAGAAACTTTGTTTTAACCCCTTTACCATGGAATAAAAGTTTGCAATTTTTTCCACACATGTGCATTTATTTTTAGGTATTCTTCAAAAATAAGTTAATGCATGTGATTAAGGAAGACTGGTATTTGTAATTGTAATATTCCAGAAGTCTTTCTTTGCTCTGAGAAACATAAAAGTCAACATATAATAATTTTGTAAAAAGTAGGCCCTGTAGTGCTCCTTATGAATTTATATAGCACCAGTTTAGTATATTCGCTTTGTATGATATATTCCAAAGCATGGTGCCAGGCACAGCACTATCAGTGGCTGTCATCACTGTCATCTTTTTCTGACACAACAGTGTTACTAGAACTAGAACTTAGTTTGCTATCATCATCACTATCATCGGACAAACTATCGTCACTTTCTAACAATAAACGATGTGTTTCTTTGTTAGATAAACCATACTTGCAACCAGCCATTTTTTAAAATGTGAACTGTATAATTTTATTTAGTTGGCCCGCCCAGTGTATGACCTAATTTATAACATGGAAAGCTGTTATTATAATCGTAAAGCACTATTATATTTTGCTATTGCCATTAGGATGAGTTTATTTGAGATACACGGTGAGTGAATAGATGCATATTGTACAGATGAGTTAACTCGGGGTTCACGCTGCATAATGGGTTCCCCTGGACAAGTTAACTTGGGGTTCATGGTAAAGGGGTTAAATGGAAATGAACACCAAGTCTTGCCTTTGACTACCTTATTCTTATTTTGTGAGCTTCTCTTCATCAGTCTGGTGGTTTCATGCTGTGGATATGACACTGGCAAGCATAATCGAACCCGCTTTGGTGGTACATGGATGGGTGACCATCTATGGAATACCAAGCCATCTAGTACCAACTCAGCCTGCCTCATTTCAGGTTTACGGTTTCTATACCAACACCAATTGGGAGGTTAAAAAGTTTGTTGTAATTATAAGTTTTAACCTACTACTATTCTGCTTAAACTTGTTCTTGTGTCATAAGTGCTTATTTGCTTGTCAGATATATGTAAATGCTGATTACTAAGTAGGGAAACATCACTTGCTTATTTCTGAAATTAACTTACTTATTCTTATGGCATCCTTAATCCTTTAACATCAGTCGGTTAGCATAGAGAGACCCTCTGATTATCTTCTGTTTAAGCCATACTGTATGAATATCCAAATACAATTACCATTAATCAGGCAGTTCATTTTGCCATATGTGTAGGTTTTCAACAGTGGTTTAAGAAGTCCACTGCGTACTTTTCCAAACGACCAACATAAAGAAAGTGCATGGGCTCAAGGTTTTGGACAACTGACACAGGTATATAGTATGCTGAATGTTGACATTGCACATTTCTATGATCCTTTATCTGTTTTAGGATTTAAATACTTTTATAAGATTATGTAAAATTAAATTATTTCTTTATTGTTGATGCGTTTGTCTTTCTCAGCATTTACATAGCACTTATAAGCTTCTTCCGAAAGGTAAGCTTCTCCTTTGTTGTTGATATCAGTTGAATTGTGATGTATTTGGTAGTTGGACTGTAGAAAGAGATTAGTTTACTTTGTACATAGTTTTATATATCTACATTTGACCATTTATATAGCACCCTTAAGGATATATAAGAATCAGGCTTCATTTGCTTTCACAGTGTTTGGAATTGAATGTCTATATCTAAGAGTGTACTAGGAGTGGAATGCATTCAGAGTTCCTGCATACGCTTGGGTGGGTAATTCAATGAATTTACAGAATGGGCACCTCTGAGAAAGTCACCTCTTTGTTTGAACAGCCTTGGTTACAGATGTTGCATGTTTGGGTACTGTATCTGCATCACGGTTGCTGACAACTGATGACGATAAAGCTGACTGAAATCCGTTGAAACTCAAAGGCTACCCTGAAATTGAAGACATGAAACTTTTGAGCAAACACTGCAAAATATTGATCTGTGTGCATTCAGCTCACATCCAGGGAAAATGATGACCAAGACATCTGTGCACCACCTTCCAAGGTCAAATTATGCCACTGTTCATATTATTGGACCACTGCCACTGATATCAGAAGGTTGAAGCAGTTCATTGCCACATCACTTAGTTCATTGCTCGATTAACGTGTGGATGACTTTTGCCCAACGATGCTTTTGCTTGAACTTGAGTCTGTGAAAGCAAGGCGTATAAAACTCTACCTTATCACCTGCTACAAAATTACTTGAGATGCTCTGGAGCAGTTGATAGTACGGTGCTTTTGTGAGGTACTTAAAAGGCGTTATATCAAATGTCTCCCTAACTAACTAACTAACCAACTAACCGAGATGCTTGTGCTCCCAGTACTAATGCACTTGTGGCCATGCCTTCAAACCTCAACTACCTATTGATGCCTGTAAATATTTCTTCTTTAGTCATATTGTTAATATATGGAACAAACTTCCTCCATACTTGGCTGTATGCACCCATTACTGGATGCATTCAAGGCAGGAATTAATGAACTCTGTTTTGATAGATATGTGCAGTTAAGCACTGACAGTAAACAGCTATTACTCTACATAAATGTATTTTTACTTTGCATTTTTGTCTTATAATATGTAGATTAGCTAATGAAAAATGCATTTGTTTCATATTACATTGGTTCTCAGTATTTCATTGGTTCTTAGCAGTTTCATTGGTTCTTAGCAGTTTCATTGATTCTTAGCAGTTTCATTGTGCTAGCATTCACTTTGTTTCATTATTTTCATTGGTTTAGTATTTTTCTTTGTTTTTTTGCATTTTCACTGTTAGTATCTTTTCTTAGATTTTTTCATGGCATGAGTCAGAATTCATCCTCCACGTCTTTTGGAATGTACTAGTTGCGCATACTGTGTTTTGCTACTGCGCATCTTGATTGTGTATTATTCCAGTAATCAATAAATCAAACTGGGCCTCTTCTGTCAGCTGGCTGTAGCTATTAGATATTTTCCAATCCAACATAAAAAATCTTTGGCCATCCTTTTGAGTTCTTTCCAATCTTTTAAGCTGTTTTTAAGGTGTCCACAGACTTTTGCTTCAGCTCTAAAGATATTTATTCTCATTCTAAATTTCTGCTTCAGGAAGAGCCTTTCATCCTTCCAGTCAACTTCTATTTGCCATAGAGCATGCATGAATTTTCTTCAGTCCACTTGGTTCAATATCTTGTTGTAGTGTATGATTCATGAACCTTTACATAGATCCTCTGGTGGTGTTGGAGACTTCTTCTGCTACTACTTTTCATCAGGATGTGGTTTGTGGTTGGCAGAGGAAAGACCCGTGGGCAGGAGCAAAATGTGTGGGTAAAATGTATCTTCAGTGGGAGTCAGTCTGAGCCAGTGGGGGTGAAATTTTTCCTTACTCCACAAATGGCATCTTTACTTAAGTCCTCAGTGGCATACTTTACTCATGTGCCTTTCTTAAATCTGTTTGAACTCTGAACCAGCAGGGGCGAAATTCTCCTTAACCTGCTAATCGCAAGTTTCTCTTAAGTTCTTGACAGCATCGTTGCTCCTGGAAATGCCTTTCCAAAATCCAAACTTATCTTCACTGGCATGATCAACTGCCTCCGTTCGTCATACCTGGATTCACTCCCTGTAAGGAGAGGGCATAGCCTCTGCACACATGTCATGAGATCAGCCAAAAGATGGCTCTCTAGGATTATTAGAGAAAAGTTGAATGTGTTGAAGATTTTCCTGTTTTTAACTTTCTGAACGTAAATCATAAATCACTTGAGTTTTATAAAGAGTATCCTGGAAATGACACTGGAATGCTAACAGCATTGGATTAATCCTTTAATCATCATTTATTATATTAAGCCTTTAATCATCATTTATTATATTAAGCCGTTAAGTTAAAGGCTGTAGATATCATTAATCATTGTTAGAAAATCACATTCTATCTCTTCACATACAGTAACTTTTAATTTATAATGAAAATATTTTGTCTTTTCTGTTTACTTTTCATACATCTGTAGACATTATAGCATAAGAATTAAGGTCGTCTTGTTGATTCCAGAAAGGAGTAGAGGCACAGTATGAGTTGGGTCGGTTCCTGCGTCAGAGGTATGGTGGATACCTGAACGAGACATACGTTGCACAGGAGATCTATGTCCAGAGCCTTGATACTGACCGATCTCTTATGAGTGCATCCGCTTTGCTTGCTGGGCTTTTTCCTCCAGCGGAAAAGTGGATTCCAGACATTCCTTGGCAACCCATTCCAGTTCACACTAAAGCAGCTGACCAGGATCCGGTTGGTAGATGCGGATTTCTGTTTCAAATACCTTGGTATATTTATTTGTGCTAATTTTTATTAATGTAAATTTGTTTTTAATATTCAAATAAATATTTTAATGTTTCTGTTTAATTAAAACATTTTTGTGATTTATCGTTTACTTAATGTTTTATTGCAAATGATCACTTTTTAATCTCAGATTACTAGTGTCAGCACTGTTTGTATTGACTTCTCATCCTGGAAACAAGCTTATGACTTGAGGATGATGATGCTTGGGTGTAAATTAAAGTAATATATTTTGTATTCTTTCCAGTTTCTGGCAGCCTGTCCGGCTCTGGATATTCTCTGGAATGAGACATTGCACAGTCCAGAAGTCCAAACCTTCTTTGAACAAAAAAATGTGAGTTGTTTTTAATTTTTGTCATATTTGCCCTGATTCAGAACAGTTGGTATTTGTGCTCATATTTTGTGAGAAATATTCCCAAATCACACGTTGAGCTTGCACCTTCTTCGGGTACAGATGTCCTAAACACGTGACTGCTGTGAACAATGGTATCAAGCACTCTACAGATGAGTGAATATTGCCAGCAGCTTTTCATCAATGCACACCTGATGGTTGGTCTGACTTCCATTAGGTCTAAAACGTATGTTGAGAAGTGAGAAACATTCTGCAGTCAGTGTTATTGACCCTAGACCAAAGGCTGCAGGATTCACGGTTCTGGATCTGACTGATGACATTTGACCGGAACCAATACCATGCCTTATCATCCACAAGACTGAGTCAGATATTTTCTGCTGAGAATGGAGTGGTTGATTGTTGATGTTGCTTGACCCTTGCTGATGGCTTGAACAATGCCATTGCCTCTGTCTTAGTAAAGAAGTTTGTTTGGCAAGCCAAAGACCATGTCTAGCAGCAACACATTTGAGAACTTTAGTTATGTCTGAAATTAGCCAGAAGGCGTTGAGCTCCTCAGAATAAAGACTCGGTTTTTAAACTGAGGATACACAAGAGATGCATTGAGAAGGCTGGGGGCAGCAGGTTACATGTCAGCAAGTGGTGAAGTGTCTCACATGACAAATTCATTCAGGAAGAGCAGGAAAAACGTGTGCATTTATTTGTTTAACTGTGTTGGTACTGGCAAAAATATTTTCAAAAGCATTTTGAATTTTGTCTGCAGTTCTGTTTGTTATTATTTATCAAAGTGAAGAACTCACTTTAAACGAGAAAGCACTCTTACTGAATCAGATCTAGTCTGATCTGAAAACTTTCTTTGCACTAATGCATCAGTCAGTGGATGCTTCTGAGTAAATTCGACAGTTTTTCCAAAGTCCTGGTCAGTTTGGTCAAAACCCAGAGAAAATCCACAACTCTTAATGATTGGCTATGTGTTTATGTTTAGTGTATAGTTGGCTTATCATAATTCATTTTCTTCTGTTTAATTAGTTGACTGATTAATTAATGAAGTGATTGATGGAGGGCTGCCTGCTTGGCTTGCTAGTGTTTCTGTCAAGGTTTATATGCTAGGTTTCTTTTATATCAGAATAGATTACTGATAGTTTGACTAATGAAATGATATTTTTGTGATCAATGGATTGATAAGTGGTAATTGAACAAGTAATTATTGATTGAGTAGCTTAGTAGTTTGGTGATATTTTTCTGTTTTGTATTAATAAAACTGTGGATTTTTAAAATTTTACGCAGACATTCAAAGTGACCGTGGAGGCTTTGATTGGCACAAACATCAGCAACGTTTTTGAGCTGGATTATGTTTTCGATGCTGTCACATGTGAGGTAATTTCAATACCATTTTGCACAAGTCAGTTGCTACCACTATTTACTTATTTGCTAGCTGTAATGTGCTTTCAAACTTCTTTTTCATTATGCATTTTCAATTTTTTCTGTTATTGTGTTGCATGGATTGAATCAGATTTTGATATTTCGATACTGACTCTGACCATGAAATCCTGTCATTCAACTTTGATAAAGAAGTTTGAAATAGCTACCTTATTTGAAATTATTTTAAGGTTGCTGTCACTTTTTTTAACTTGTGCGTTTCTGTTTGGAAGCTGTTTTATGGATGTAATATATTTTCTTAATATTTTAAATGATATTTTCTGTCATCATTTTACAATTTGAGAAGTTAAATTGTATTCGTCTTTTATTTAGAAAAAGCTGACCACCATCAATCTGTTTCATGTTTGGGCTGGGAATTGTTGTATGGAAATAGTCTATTTTCCTATTTATTACTTTTAAAATCTGAGCTTAGATTTGTTTTGTTTTTCTAGAAAGAGCAGGAGATGTCTGTGCCAGAATGGGCATTAAACTTATCCTCTGTTTTTATGAATGAAATTTATCCATTTTATCAAATGGTTTACTACAACAGAACAGAAGCTAAACGACTGATCAGTGGACGTAAGCAACTTAATATTCATTTACATGAAACTCTGACTTTCTTATTTGTGAGAGATAAATTATCTCTTTCTGTTGTCTCAATTTATGCAGTAAGTTTCATTTTATTACTGTTCTAATGGAAAACCTTTGCACAGTTGTATGTATGTATAAAAAAAATAAATGAATGTAACTAGACTGTTATCTAACAACTTTAACATGTGTTATAAAATGGTGTATGCATGACTACCAGAAAGAGTTCAGTAGGTTGGCTGTAAGGTAAGGTGATGTTATTTTTGGGCCTGATTCAACAATATTTTAATGTACATAATGCAAATACAGTGGAAACATTTTCATAGAAATATGTAGAAATGCTTGAGAAATCATAACATATTGAGGTTGGTGTCTGGAAGTGAGAAAATGGCAGATTTCAATCTTTTAAATGCATTTTCATGTATTCAGAGTAATTTTTTCATAATTCTTAAAGTAATAATTAAGTAAATTTAATGTATTATAAATGTTTTAGTTAATGATAGATTAATAATAATAATTAGATAAATATTAATGCATTAAAAGTTCTCTAAGTAATAGTTAGGTAAGATTTTCACAGATATGAAGGGCTTGGATAAAATTTCTAGGAAGTTTTAATTTTGAACTACATTCTATTGTAAATCTCTACTGGCTACATAAATAATATTGTACTTTTTATTATTGTTGTTTTTAATTTAATTAATTAATTAATTTGTTTATTATTTATTGCATTTATTATGCCCAAAAGGTTAGTAAAAGACAAGTGTTGGTGCACAAGCGTCTTGTCCTTGGTCATTACACAGGGTCTGCTCAGCAGGCACCAACCCATTGTTGTTGGATTACAGACCAAGAGTGCTAATGAGTAGACCGTCATGCCACAGAGATTTATGTCATGCCAGTAAATTAATTCATCTCATAGCGTGATATGACGAATCTTCAATTGATTGCAAAATAAGTTTGGGAAAGAAGGATTGTAGAGCCTGCTGGATGTAGTGAAATCCTTTCAGATTGAGCATTTTAAGAAAATCATGTTAGATTATTTAATGTAATTTTTGCTGTTTTTATATAATTAATAATATTATTATTTGTGTTTTAAGCATGATATTAACCCTTTGATTTCAGAATTGGTTAATGAAATTGTCAAATTCTTCAACCTGAGACAACAACAGTTGCTCGATCCTCGCCTGAAAGCCTATTTCTTGTCGGCCGTAAGTTAATTGAAATATTGCATTGCATCTATCCTAATTTACAAAGATCATGTAAGATTTTTTCTATTGTTAAGCTGAAACTGAAAACTCCTGTTCCATTTTGCTTTTTCATTTAGACATCCTTCTGGACTCTCCAGCCTCTCAAAACTCTGCTAAACTTAATTAACAGATTATGATTACAGACTTTGGTCACAAAATTATTATTGTATTTGCATTTACAGAGCTGCAGGTCTAGATGTCTGTGCCAGAACTGGCACTGTTTCTGGATATTCATATTCTTAATTATAAAACAATATGACACTCAGCTGTACTGTGCTTGCCATCCATTTGAAGCTCTTGCCTGTGTGTCGTCTAAGTGGGCCACCATGGCTGAAGATGTCATCAAATCAGCTTTGGTTGAATTCAGCAATGACGCAGTACATTTGCCTGGGCATATGACACTCATATTCGGAGATTATTATTGAAGAGTCAATAAAGTCATGCATATAAAGTCGTATGCTAATTCCCTGACTGGGATAAATAACTCATCGTCTGTGACATGGGTATGGAGGACTAGCCATAGCTGATAATGTGAACTCTCTCTACTGGTTCTGCTTGTATCAACTGCATCGGATACATGTCATATGATGCTGTCTGTCAGTAATTTTGAAGTGACTTCTTGACATGCCTTGATGACTGCAATTCCATCCTTGCAGGCATGCCAAAGTTCTGGTTATATCAACTCCAGTCTGTCCTCAGCTGTGCTGTCTGAATTGCCTACATGCCTGAATTCACCCATGTTTCAGACAAACGCTGTGTTGGCTTCCTGTCATGCTTGACTTGTCAGCACCTCACCAGCCTACATGAGGAATCTTTTTGTTACCAATCTTGAATCAACAGTGATGGTGATCATTGCGCTTTTCTGCCCATGGGGATATGCAGGTGCTATGCTTCCACACATCAATTTTTCATGTGTTACCTTGCAACAAGAAAAGGTCACCTATTACAAATTTGTACAGCAAGCATGATTTGTTGACAGTTCCTCTTTGGTGTTTTCTCTCATTCACACCTGTTAAATTATTTTGTTATACCCAGGTGACTGGCTTGATGGGTCCTGCGTGAGTTTCTCTGATATCCACAAAGTTGCCATTGTTGTGTGTACAGTGGTATTTGTACTTTTGTGATGAACAAAATTACTGCTACTACTGTTTGAATTCCAGGATGACAGGTTGATAAGATCATTACTAAGTGGTCTTGATGTGTACAACTTTGCGATGATTCCGTTCTCAACGGCCTTCATGTTGGAGCTGAAATATAACAATGGTCTTGGCTTTTTTGTGAACATTCGCCTAAAGAACAGCACTCAGGACCCAGTTCTACTTACAATGCCAGGTGGGACAGCTAGATTGATGTTAAATTTCAATTTAGTTCAATTCAGAGCCAGCTGTTGAATCACGGGCAACAGTAGAACTACTTAGGAAAGCTGTAATGGTTGGTACTGGAGTTCAAATGTCACCCAAAATAGATGAAAGTTTTATTTGTAATAGATTTCAGGCAGCTTTAACAACAGCACTCGTACATTGTCTAGCATATTTGTAAGCAATTTAACAAAAGTTCTTTTGTTGTTTCAAACTGTGATGAGGTTTGTTGTAATGCTGATGCTCTTTTAGAGTGTGACAGCAACTGTCCTCTTGATGTGTTCTTCAATCTCACAAAAGACATCATTCCAGAAAACTGGAACATGGAGTGCTATCAGTTCCAGGGTATTATGTTTGTCAAGTGTAAGCAGATATACTCATGATTTTTCTGATTCAGTGTCTTGTTGGCAAAGAGTGTAACATAATTTCCAGAGTATAGGTCATGGTTTTTAACTTGAACTTCTAGGGATGCATCTTATTGAAAGGGTTTCCTTATGTACAGAAATTTAAAAAAATTTTCAAAGTAGCTACATTCGTCAGAGGTTGATAATGAATGAAATAAATTTAATCAAATATATTAAAAGCGAAATCTTCCTGATGAAAACAGTACTAGGTTTACCTTAGCTTCATGTGGGCCAGAACCGGTGAGCCTTTGTGCGAAACGGTTACGCATCAACTGCTCTGTTCTCTCCATTGTAATATTGAAGATGATGTATATGTACATTAATGGCCACTTGTTGATGCCTTGTGCATTTTGCACATTGGGTCTATGGAAATGACTGTTTTATTATGTGTACAGTACAATTGGTCGTGACTGTTATACTATTTAAGCAGTATGAATAATTTTAATGTTGTGATTGAAGAAATTAAAGAAATTAGTCATCTCAATTTAATTAATGAATTGGTTTATTTAACATATATAGCTGCTTGGTGTTGTGTACATGATGCTGGCAGGTACAGTGAATTTAAGCACCATTGAGCTGAATAGTTCTTGGAGGGGTGACCATGCCACTTGATGCCCGCTCAGCCCTCAGTCATTTATGGGTCAGTAAATGAGGGTACCAACCTAAGGTGGAAGAGTAAACAAGATGTCATGTCACTGGATTTCTGGGGTTGTGTTTGCACCTCAGCCAGTTGATACTTTGATTTTGGGGCCATGCTTTTGAGGATGGAAACTTAGGGACAAAACAGCTTTTGAAGGTTTTTGTAAATTAGTTGGTTCGAAATTGTAATTGTAATCTGACATTTATAAAGTGCCACTTCAAGAATAGACTCATCAGAGGCGCTCCCGACCCGAACTAGTGAGACCACTGTCAAATAATACAGACTTCAGGCGCAAAATGGCAGATGCTTGTTCAGTTTCAGCATGTCTTTTACAATGCTTGTAAGAGGTCCCAGTATGTGTTAGAGCAAGAGCCAAGTTATAGAGTGCTGAGTGAACAGAGTTAGTTGTTGCTTGTTTTGCAGTTGCACAGTCTGTGCTCATCACAACTGTCAGTTTCGTCTGCCTCCTCATCATTGTTATTTGTGTCTGTGCCGTCTGCTGTCGCAAGAGGTTTTGGAAGCGTGTTCCGAGGAAGTATGCTGTTTTGCGTACAGAGCGCACCAATGCCTTTCCAGAAGAGATGCCGATGATGAACACTTCCGCTGCCTCTTCAGACCTTGAAGACTAAAAATCCACTGGCAAATCCATTCACGTTAATAAATATGATGGTTTGTTAAAGATAGGTTCGTGGGATTAAGATTCCCTCTTTTGACAGCTGTCCCAGAAATTATGCAAAAGCACAAAACTGGGTAAGATGGTCTTTTCCTAGAGTTGCCTGAGATGGTGAGGTTTCCTCCAAAGTTACCCAGAAACTTGACCTTAAAATTACCATAACTGATTACTTTACTGTAGCTTTGACAATCTGTGACATTCTCAGGAGTCCAGCCCTGTTTGTTCATATTAGTTTTAACCACTTTCTGCCAGGTCTTCAATGTTTTCCTCTGGATAAGCTTTCCAGTCTTGTGCTTACTCTTCCGAAGCAATTTGTGAACATTGAACTCTCTTGCTTCTTATCCTCTCTAGTCAACCTCATTTTCATCATTCTTAATTTTAAGACCAAGTTGTTTCTAATCTTTTTCATGGTCTTATTCTTTTCTATTCTGCCGCATACTCAGGGCCAATTCTTCTTTTAAATTCCAAGCATTTCCTCCTTGTAAACAAAGCAGATAACAGATTATTAAGTGTTATGCTTAAGCTGTCAACAGCATATATTTTCACCAGTCAGGCACTGGCAAAGCACAGTAGTGGCTTACCATTTGCTCAGCAGTTAACCTCATATTTTTCTCTAGCTATTGTAGCTTCTTTCTAACAGTTTGTCCTGATAGTCTTGTTTGTAAACTACTGACTGACTTTAACCTGTTTTCAAAATATTCTTTATTTAAATTTAACATCTGCTCTTAGATCTGTTGCTATGCTGTTCCTTTAAAGTTCTTTTCTGTAAAGTTGCCCAGAACGCCAAATGGAAAGGGTTATTCTTATTTTGCTTACATGAAATTGGTTTAGCTTGAGATATTTTTTCTTGCCATGCATGAATTAGCTTAGGCATTTAGGTTTAGCTTATACATGAATTTGTAATTTATTAATCAGCTATGAATTAGTGAGACTTAACAGAGTTAATGCACTGAGTTATGAGTAAATTTTGAGCTGTATTACCATGTTTATGTTGTTTTGGTCTTGAGCATGTTATTCTAGTCTTATCAGATCTATTTTTGTGGTTTATGGATGTAAAAAGTATAACAGTGATTTGCTTGTTGGTTGGAAGTTTGCTTTGTTAAATTATTGTGCATTTTTTGATGGGTGAATGGTATATTTTGTTATTAATGTGTAGATTTAGTATTTATATTGTTTTTATTGAAAGGAATTGGTACACTAGCACAGTATGTGATTCGTCATCAGTCATCTGAATATCAGGATCATGTTATCACGTTTTTACTGTTAGTCATTACTTTTGTTACTTTGTGGAGCTTTTTGGATTTACAAGTTGCTCTAATTAGCCCTGCAGTATGCAATTCATGTGTAAATGTTCTTAACATCTTCAGTTTTTATTACACAGTCTTATTTAGCTTGCATACTGTTCGGGATTATCCAAGAATGTACTTGCTTATTTACTCGTAAGGCTTACCACTACAGTTTAAAACCTGTTTGATTATGAAGCCTAAATGTGCCCATAGCTTCTGAGGGTATTTAAATGTGTAGACTGTGAGGTCCCATTTTCTGTTAGGTCCCTTTCTTTACCCTTGTAATTGATCCCATATTCCCAATGTTTTGAGTTGGCAATAAAATGCTTGGGTTTATTTCAGTGGCAAACTGAAAAGATTCAAAGCAGTTTCAAAATTGCCAAACCACTACAGAAAACTTGGTGTAAATATATAAAATTTCTCAGTTGAAAACTGGCTAGTGTATTTGTGAACATTGCACTAATTTGGCTGCTTTGATGGTAAAGGTGTTGTTGCTTTAGGCCTCCAGCAGAAGAAACGTCAGTCCCAAAATGAAGGGCTGAGTAAAGATTCAGATATGCTGATCTTAATGAAGCCTAAATGTGCCCATAGCTTCTGAGGGTATTTAAATGTGTAGACTGTGGGGTCCCATTTTCTGTTAGGTCCCTTTCTTTACCCTTGTAATTGATCCCATATTCCCAATGTTTTGAGTTGGCAATAAAATGCTTGGGTTTATTTCAGTGGCAAACTGAAAAGATTCAAAGCAGTTTCAAAATTGCCAAACCACTACAGAAAACTTGGTGTAAATATATAAAATTTCTCAGTTGAAAACTGGCTAGTGTATTTGTGAACATTGCACTAATTTGGCTGCTTTGATGGTAAAGGTGTTGTTGCTTTAGGCCTCCAGCAGAAGAAACGTCAGTCCCAAAATGAAGGGCTGAGTAAAGATTCAGATATGCTGATCTTAATTTAGCAAATTTGTGTTATTTGCCGATTTCTTTGATTGTGTTCATTGAGTGCTAGATGTTAGAAAAAGGGTGTCTTTGCTTATAATTTTGAAGTATCATTTCAGTTTCTCAATTGTATATCAACGATATCTTATCCAGTGCTTCCAGATATTGCATTTGTAATTACAAAGTTATTCTAGGATTGTAAGATACAATCCATAGAAATCTATTTGCCTCTGTTTGCATATATCTGTGTATTTGAGCAAAACGATGACTCTATGGTGCTGTGCTAATGTTATTATTATTATTTTACCTGAGGTATACATGATCCTTCTGAAATTAAAAATTAACCTGGGAATAACAAAATATTATTTTATTAATTTGTTTTTATTATTATTATTATGATCATTATTATAATAGGTGTCAGAAACGACTTCCAGGGTGTCGGAACATTTTCAATTATGAAACGAATCTATTGTTGCTGGAGCAAGTACAGCTGCTGTGGCATCCAGGCTGGCACACTGGAAACAGGTCGACTAGCTGCGCCTCCGAATCTCGTGATCTTGTCTGTAAGCGCCGTGGTGAAGAAGCAACCCTGAGTTAAGATGTAAAGAGTAAAGACATGTATCACTAAATTTGTTATTTATTTGTTATTTATAACTGAGGTAGATAGGATTTTAAGATTGTTTTAGATTGTCAGGATTATTATTTTTTACCCAATATATATATGATCCCTTAGGAATTAAAAAACTCTCAGCAGAATGAAAAAATTCTGGGAGGGCTATTATTATTATTATTGTTGTTGTTGTTATCTTTTCCCCCGAGGTATATATGATCCCTCAGGGTAAAAAATGCCCGGAGACAATGATAAATTATCTGGAACGGCTCCAACTCATAAAGTTATTATTATTATTATTAATGTTATGCAGCTTTTAATGTGTTATATAGTTATTTTAAAATGTGCAGTTCAAAATGTCAGATGCGACTTTACCCGAATGGGTTTTATTGATCAAATGAATTGGTGTTCGTTGGTGGTGGCAATGAATAACTTACATTTTAATTATCTTACATGACATGTTCACTCCTGTGATTGTAACTCTTTTAAATTTGTCTGTTGCTTTTTCTTAGCGTTCAGGAATTAAACATTCCAGTTTTGTTGGAGAGTTTATACTGCTCATATGGTTTCATTTTAGAAGTTTCTTTCAGCAATGAGTTTCTGTTTTCTGGTAACTTAGAGATGCCTTTGGTGTAATTCAGTGAAATTATACTGTTTTTCTTTTGTTTTTTTGGTGATTTGTTAGTTACTGGACTAATTTGTTTATTGTCAAAGAAGCATATTAAATTATGGATTATGAGTTGAGAACATGTTATATATGCACAAAAGTCTATAAATTACAGAAATTATTTTTCTGTAATTTTTCTTTTATAATTAAAAGAATTATGCCACAGTACATATTCGTAAATATATGTATGTGTATATTTATGTATGTATATATATATATAATATGGTCCACATATGTGCTGGACTGTAAGATGTGGAGGGGACATATCCTCAACAAAATTTAGAGGCAGAATTTCCCTTGCAAAACAGTTAAGTACAAGGTTTTCTTCCACAATCCTGAAATAGTTAGTCAGATGGAAGATTTTATTCATACACTACAATGTCTTCCACTTCACAGATCTTCCACTGAAAACACCCCTCTTCTGCAGAGCCTATCCTGATTCCTCTTTTCCCCTTTATCTGCCCTACAAATCCAATTCCAAACATTTATATTAGCCGTCTGACTGTCTGCCTGCCTGACTCTTGGATCTTCATCTGGAACCGAATCCGTCATGCCTATGGACTTTGTTTTGACAGATCGCCTGTGTATCAGCTGGTTTCTGCGACCTAACTTTCGTTGGACTCTGTAGAAATCTCAGTTTATGATTACGATGACTATTCCCAATGTTCCTTCTAAGCTGCGCATGCATGCACATGACTTTTGAGGTAGGCACACAGATTTCGTGAGCATTCATGTTATTTCAAAGTTAAATTTAGCTCATTGGTAAAGCTGCTGGCATATTTTGCCTTCTATGTTCAGAAGGTCAAAACAAAGTCGATGTTGCAGAACCATACGGCATGTCCTCTCAGACGAGCATCACGGTCATCCGGCCCACATATATAATGGAGCATTCATTGGCTGCCACCACTTGCGACCGATGGCTGGTTGCATACCCCTTTGGACCTAATGAACGCAGCAGTCTGGATACAGAACTCAATCTCCATCGGATGAATGTCAGGGTCTCGCGAGACGTGACTGCTTTTTCCCTAAACTGTCCGCAAGTTCATTATGTTACTTGGTCTGCGGCATAAGAAGTCGTTCATTTTCACTTACTATTATTCAGATGGCATTTATTACAATTTTAGCTTAAAGTTTGCTTGTCTGAATAGCTCTGAAAGTTTTCATTCTTTACGTTGAACTGCGTGCAATGAGATTGAATTATCATTGTTGGTACAGACCAAACCATTATGTTAAAGGAAGTTTTTATATATTGTGACAGTTCCGACGACGACGTTTGCAACCTCTGCACTAAAGGTAACGCAATATCACCAGTGATAAATGATGGGATGAATAGGAGTTGGATCATGTAAAGTGACATCTTACACACAAAATTCTTGTATGTTCTGTTACAAAACGTCTAAATGTAAAAAGATATTTTTGAGATGCTGAAGGAGTCAGCCATGCAAACTCTTGTGCATAATACATGTGCATTGCAAGAATCAACCCGTATCATGTGTAAGCTTGTTGGCAATTGCACAAAGGGGTGGTCCGTTAACGACATCCACTAAGAGGGAAGGGAGGAGTTAGTCAGATGCGGACAAGTAGAAGGGTTATGCCCAATACGCATCAAAATTTGATACATAGATACTTCTTACGTAAGCTTTAAAGCCTTGAGTAACATACATACATGTATTTTTCCTACTACTCGGCCCAAGTTGCAGTCACTTCTCATGTTAAGACGCATCTGTTTAGATCATTTAGACAGCCATGTTCACAGCACTTGAGAGGTTTTTAAACTGCGCTCAACAAAAGCTTAGATACATACATACCAACCTGTCAGGCAGCAGACTGTCTGTACTGCATTATATCGAAGTAGTCACCGCTGGACGTGGCAATCTCAAAGTACCTACCCCGTAGCACAGTTAATCCTGCAGGATAAATCGGGTAGCCTAATCTTGGCGTTAGTACTCCGTTGGAGTGTGGAACTGTGCAAGGGAGATGTGGAGGGCAATGCCAATTGCGGATATAGTTAAAAGTAGATGACTTTGCGACGTCTTTTATGGACGACCATAAAGAAAGAGGAGAGATATTCTAGTAAAAGTTTAACTTGTCGTAGTCTTTTTTATGCAGTGTGTGATTTTATGGTCATTTAGCTGAGGTCTAATAGATGTGTAATCTTGCATGGACCGTGAAAACTGGTAAAATCAAATTCTTCACCACCGCTGCCCGTTTGAATGGGCACCACGCTATTTGAGGTCTCGTGTTCGGACTGGCATCGAAACCATTCAAACAGGCAACTGTGGTGAAGGATCTCACCCGATAAATTTCACAGAAAATGAACAGAGTCGTGACCATAGGGTCGCTATAGAAAACCGTGTACTTATGGCAACCTCTCTGATCTGACGTAGAGCTCGTGAATAAGCTGTCGTTCTGCACTTAGTTTTTAAGTAGCGCTGTAGATTCTTAAGATTACGATTACGAAACCCTCTACATACAGACTTTCCGTTCAAAACCAAAGCCCCTCTATAGAAATGTAGCCTACCAGTTTACGATAACTTAAATGGCATGGCACCCATTCAAACGGGCAGCGGTGGTGTAGGATCTCATCCAATAAATTCATTGAAAAATGAACAGGATAGAGGCCACACGGTCGTTATAGAAAACGTTTACACTGACATTTTGCATTTACAACTGTACATGAATGATTGATTCACTTTTATTTTAAACCTCGCGAACTTAATGAATATTTAGATATGCAAATAATGAATATTCAGATATTTAATGAATGCTCTAGTAGGCGGCAGTTACAGTGATTAGGAGTTTGCCGCGCTTTGGCTATTAGTAATCAGTTTCGAAGTGGTTTGCTGTGGTCACATATACTATATAACTAGATATAGGCCCTAATTTTATCCACCTTAGGTCGGTCTTGACTGAGGTTGACTCACACAACTTCTAAACATATACTTGGTCACATATACTATATAACTAGATATAGGCCCTAATTTTATCCACCTTAGGTCGGTCTTGACTGAGGTTGACTCACACAACTTCTAAACACTTCACGGGCCACAGGGCAGTCACCGCTTAGGCTACTATTTTTTGATGTTTTGTTGTCTCTCTGGTAGATGCAATTTGGTCGCCAGGGTCGCAGTTTTTAAATGACGTTCTTTCATCTCTATGTCTCTTGTGTTTGCTTTTATTACATGATGCTTTCATCCTCGTGGTTATTTGTAGTATCGTTGTAACGTATAGGCCTGGTTGAAGCTTCCTGGCCGTTACATTTATAAATAGGGCCTACATACATATATACATACATTCATGCATGCATGCATACATACATACGTACTTAGTTACTTACTTACACGTACACAAAAATCATGCATAAGCCTACATACATTTAATATATTTACATATAAACAAACATGCATGCACATATGATAAATTTATTATGCATTGCCTAACCTGATATTACCCTACCTACCTTTCAGGCTATAAAGGCCATTGATCATTTTCAAATAACCTATGGTTGGTACAAACCAGCGCAATATAATTTGTAGGGCCAACATGTAGCACATTGTACATATATAGTGTGATTGAAATTACCTTTGTAGGCTCGTCAAAAAGACCTTTCCAGCTGCTACACAACCTCTGGAAAACCCAGGTACGTCAATGGGAAAGCAGTTTGTATATGCATTGATTGATTGATTGATTGATTGATTGATTGATTGATTGATTGATTGATTGATTGATTGATTAGTGATTGATTAGTGATTGATTGGTTGATTAGATGGTTGGTTGATTGATTGATTGATTTGTCCATTCGTTCGTTCGCTTGTTCGCTTACTTTCATTTCTCTCGTTTTTGCCATTGCATCTCTTGGTTCTAGTCGTCTGAATAATGTTAACCTATGTTATGCTATGTTAGGTTATGCATCTCATGTTTTGTTATGCTATGTCATCTCATGGCATTTTATGTTAAGTTACATTATGTTATGTAATCGTATGATATGTAATCTTAGGTTATATTATGTTACTATAGGTGAAATACCCCCACAGAACCAGACAGAAAATTTTCAAACTGGAAACCAGATAGGGGAAGTGGTCCCACAGAACCACAGAGACAATGTTCAAACTGGGAACCAGAGAGGGGAAGTGGTCCCACAGAACCACAGAGACAATGTTCAAACTGGGAACCAGATAGGGGAAGTGGTCCCACAGAACCAGAGAGACAATGTTCAAACTGGGAACCAGATAGGGGAAGTGGTCTCACAGAATCAGACAGACAATGTTCAAACTGGGAACCAGATAGGGGAAGTGGTCCCACAGAACCACAGCGACTATGTTCAAACTGGGAACCAGATAGGGGAGGTGGTCCCACAGAACCAGAGTGACAATGTTCAAACTGGGAACCAGATAGGGGAGGTGGTCCCACAGAACCAGAGTGACAATGTTCAAACTGGGAACCAGATAGGGGAAGTGGTCCCACAGAACCAGAGAGACAATGTTCAAACTGGGAACCAGATAGGGGAAGTGGTCCCACAGAACCACAGCGACTATGTTCAAACTGGGAACCAGATAGGGGAGGTGGTCCCACAGAACCAGAGTGACAATGTTCAAACTGGGAACCAGATAGGGGAGGTGGTCCCACAGGACCAGAGTGACAATGTTCAAACTGGGAACCAGATAGGGGAAGTGGTCCCACAGAACCACAGCGACTATGTTCAAACTGGGAACCAGATAGGGGAGGTGGTCCCACAGAACCAGAGTGACAATGTTCAAGCTGGGAACCAGATAGGGGAGGTGGTCCCGCAGAACCAGAGTGACAATGTTCAAACTGGGAACCAGATAGGGGAAGTGGTCCCACAGAACCACAGACAATATTCAAACTGGGAACCAGATAGGGGAAGTGGTCCCACAGAACCACAGACAATATTCAAACTGGGAACCAGATAGGGGAGGTGGTCCCATAGAACCACAGAGACAATGTGCAAACTGGGAACCAGAGAGGGGAAGTGGTCCCACAGAACCACAGAGACAATGTTCAAGATCATTATTTTATAGAGCGCCAAGTAGTTAAAAGTCCAGCTTTCGAAGGCTTTCACAAGTGGCAAACCAGACAACAGTTCGGTATTGTGTCTTTAGATATCGGAGGAGTGTTGGAACCAAATGATAATAAGGTAGAAATTGCACTTGAAAGACCAGAACCAAAAACAGATAAAAATGCAGATAAATACCCGACTCCAAATGGTCAGCTGGATAGAATTGTTAGAGAAATAACTACACTGGACGGTGACATCATCTGCCTCCAGTCTGTAGATGATTGATTTTGGGCAAAACTGGAGAAAATATTTCAGGAGTAAGTTTAACCCACTGTCTTCTGTCTATCTTTGTATCCATAAATCTGCCTGGTCATTTAAGCTTAAATTACACTTTAACAGTCATACTTTCAAAAGAAATTTTCAAAAGGTATGCTCTTAAACCATTGGTAGTTGAGGTTTTATGATTAACTAATAAGTCAGATTCCTCAGCTTCATAAAAATTTATACTGGAATGGATCAGTTTACCCTGGCAATATCCAGCTTCTTTGCACATAGGCCTATTCAAATTAAACTCAAAATTTCAATATGAATGTCAAAAGGTATGCTAAAACCATCGGCGGTCTGAGCTTTGCCCCGGACCTCGCCTGGAAGCTTATCGTCTAACACAAAAAAGAAGTTTGTTTGCATACGTACGTACATGTAGGTCTAAATGTAAAATATACAGGCCTACATATATTCAGTATATCCTAAAAACCCAATGATGAGCACCAACTACTTTTAAAGTAGTTTCGGGAGCGCCTCTGACGAGTGTCTTTTGAAGTGGCGCTTTATAAATTCTTGATTATGACATGATATGAACTACTTTTCAGCTTCTTTTGAAGTAGTTTAACTAACAGTAACTAGTTTAAAAAAAGTAGTTTATTATTATTATTACTGTTATTATTATTATTATCATCATCATTATCGTTATCATTATTATAATCATCATCGTCGTCGTCGTCATCGTCGTTGTCGTAGTCATCTTAATCGGCGGTTGCGTGTTAAGATGGACAGGGAGACAACACAGTGGCGGCAGCCGAACGGTGGAAGCTACGACCAGGAATAGGTGAGGCAGAGGTACAAAAAGACCAGATAGAATGGGGCAGTTCCCACCAAACAATCTCCATTATTGCCATCCTCACGGGTCTTCCAAAGTTCTTAATACGTCTTATACTACGCCACCAGAATTGTGACCAAAGTGACTACTTTCTTGTGTAGTCGAACTACACGCCGGCTGTGGAGCTCGATAAAGAATTTCATACAAGGTTCTCCTCTGAGATGGGCCTTAAAAACAGGAATCATCAGGGAACTACTTGTTAACGTCTTGAAGCAGTTCGGTCGACGATCACTGTGCTCTGAAGGCCATGCTGGGGACTTTCTAGGCCCGCGCTCTTGTACATTGACGCGGGCACATCGTGCTCTGTCGTCTCAGTGCCTTCGACACCTGCCTGGTATATGTGTTTTCATAACCTACCGGACTCAAACTCACTTCAGCCATTTGTCTATAGAGCAGCTCAGAGCTTACCTAGATGTAGCCGTTCTCCTATCACTCTTATTACATTCCTGTCCATCTGTGTGGACATGTGGGCGTTGTTTCCGGTCGGATATAGTCCAGATCGGTTGGTCATTCGACACGTTTTCGGTAAGAAGAAGTAAAAGGCAACTTTATTTTCATCGCTTGCAAAACGAGGAGAAAATTGACTGTCCCTGTTGTCCTTATTTAGATAGCAAGACCAACAGACTGAGAGAGGGACAGAGATAGGGAAAGAGAGACAGAGAGAGACAGAAAGAAAGTAGTCTTAATAACATTAACTGAATGTGTTTCGATGGACTTGTTTCTATAACAATAGACATTGCCATTGGTGGACGTATATCGAAGTGGATTTAATCACCAATACGTGCTACACTCGGCATACTCCGAAGTGCTGGTATGTTAACACAAACATCTTCTGTACTTTTATCACTGTATCCTGTTCTCTATTCCAGTCTCTGTCTCAACTCTGTCTCCGTTTCTGTATGGTTTTATCTGTCTATCTCTGTTATTCTTTTCTCCGTTTGTGTCTCTCGCTGTCTGCCATTGTCTCTGTCCTTGTCATGTTTGTATGTATGTACGTACATATATACGTATGTATGTGTATGCACTTACGTGTCTGTCTGTATGTGTGTATGGATGTAAATACCTGTATGCATTTATGCATGCATGAGTGTATGTATGCATGCATGCATGCATGTTTGTATGCATGCATGTACGTATATGTACTGTATGTGCATGTAGGTAATCTGTAGGCCCCCTATGCATGTATGTATGTATGTTTGTGTGTATGCATGTAGGTAGGTAGGTTTGTGTGAACGTATGTTTGTACT
This sequence comes from Norana najaformis, assembly GCA_964023275.1. Classification (NCBI taxonomy): domain Eukaryota; kingdom Metazoa; phylum Annelida; class Clitellata; order Crassiclitellata; family Hormogastridae; genus Norana; species Norana najaformis. Next base: position 9,677,723 of record OZ029916.1, on the reverse strand, counting down.
GTATGTATGTATGTATGTAATGCATATGCCCATCTATATATTTATGTATGCGTGAATGTTATGTTAATGGCAGGGAGCTGAACCGTGGAAGAGAGAGAAATTCCTACTTCGCCGGTGGCTACATTTGGTACGACTGGTGCAACTTTGATGTGGCTGGTGTCTTGGGAGTTGCCTCGTCAAATGTCACTTAAGTTCTGGCTTCCTGGATGGAAATGTGTCGCTGAAAGCAATCTTTCAACTAAGTCGAGTCACAGAAGAAACACCGGTTTTAATCAACCTCAACCTTTGTTGACTTTCAGGGTCTTAATCATATTCGTAATCCCGAGATTTCTACAGCGCCCAACGAAAGCAACGTCCAGCTTATTCACAGGCGCTCAGTCAAGACAAAATCGATAGGCAAAAAGGTTTGTTCCAGGTCAAGATCCAAAAGTCGGGCAGAGAGACAGCATGGCAGCTACGGCGGGTATTGTTGCGTATTAGAGCGAAGAGAGTTATATACGAGGAAGACGGGGGATAGGTCTCGAGTTCCTTTCCTACGGTTCACAATCGCCGCCATCTACCGACTGGGACTGATGCCACAGCGGATGCGTTCATCCGGGAATTCACGATCTTTTTTGAGACGCTAACTGCTTGCAACTGTCAACTTGTGACAGGAGATCTCAACATACATACTGAGGAACCAGATTGTCCGTGGGCTGAACACGTGACAGCTTATCGCTAGTTTTGGCCGCGGCAGCACATGGACGTTCCCATCAATATCCATTACAGTCGCCTTAGAGCCTCCGACTGACCTCTTACTGACCTGCATCGTTCCATTCCGGCATCCTGCTGCGCAGGTCAGACGAGTTATATTTCGAGGTTGGAAGTCGCTAGACAAGGAAGGCCTTACAGTTTAAGGCGAGAGATCTGTTTCTAGAAATACCTGTTCTGTGAAATTGAGCTGATCTGCATATGGCCAGAACATGGTTAGAAAATGACATTGTGGAATCAAATACCGCGATCATACTGCGTGCGCATTCGGTGCGTTTAATAAGTAAGCCACCCAAATGAACAGATTTAACGCAATAGAAAATTACTGACTTGCTGGCTTGACGTATGAGAAAATACTCGATCTTTTTTAGGATTCTGAAGAAGTCTATTATAAGCCATTCAAGATTGAAAATCATTAAAAACCGAAGCAAGAAGGCCTACTTTAGATAAAGAGCAGGATTAGACGTGGAATTATCAAATGAGAGGAAGAGATGGGTATCATAATACAAATGGTAGTCTAGAGCTATCAGTAAGTAGTGAACCGACTGGAGTGGTTTATAATATAAACAGAAGTGGGCCCAGTACAGAACCATGTGGAACATCGCAATTCAAAACAGTGGGTGCAGAAGTGAGTTGATTTATACAAATCGATTGAGTACGAGGGTGTAGGTACGTTGCAAACCAACTGAGAACAGAACCCAATAGACAGAACCAGTGTTCAAGACGTTGAAAGGGTTTAGTATGATCAACGGTATCAAATGCAGCAGATAGGTCAAGGAGCATGAGAGCTGTTACTTTTCCTTTATCCATGGAGCTGATTATGTGATTGTGAATAGTAAGTAGTGCATCTTCAGTGGAATGGTATTTGAGGTAGGCACATTGGAAAGGAAGGCACAGATTGTGGGACCTGCGGTGACAGCTCAGGTGATTAACAACTACTTTTAACAAAACTTTTAAAGTGAAACTGAGAGTAGAGATGGAGCGATAGGAGATCCTGGAATTTTTAAAAGCATAGTTCAGGGTATCCACGTATGTTTATACTAAAGCCGCCTGCTGTTATAAGTTCGGAGGTAAAAGAGACCAGGATTTCAAAGAGTGATAGGAATTCTGTGAAAAAGTCAGAAAGCGAAAGAGAAGGGACAATAAACTTTGACAAAGGTAGGCGCTGATTTTAGAGCCCAGGATAGAGATAAGGATTTTGAATGACTTCAGGGTTGCAGTAGATAAAGAGAAGCGAGCAAGTTTTAGTTTTGACCTATGAAAGAAAACAATTTCACTATCTAGTCAATCCTTTTACTAGAGAAAAGGAGAGTTGAGTTATATATGAACTGAAGTGAGGTGGGCCCCAAAAGTTTGAGCCAAGACAAGAAGATTTATTCCGGACAGAATGGATGGTAAGATGGCAGAAATTCATTGTTTCAAGATAGCAAGGACCGGGATTAACTCAATGTCACTTAAGACAGGCAACTCCGATGAGTTTTGGACCAAAGTGTAGATTTTGAGAATGGGAGGACGATGAAGGAATATCCTGGGCTATAAAAAGCATTTGGGTATTTTACATGACCAGTTTTGATAAAAGGAGTAGGCGCTAGAAAAATAATTGAATAAAATTGTTGAGTTTCTTCGAACAACAGCAGGAGATTATGGCTGCGGAGATTGATCACGCACGTGTAACAGTGAACAACAACGAGGGACAGACAAAGATTACCGAGATAAAAGAAGCGTATAGCGTCTTGTTATTTTGGAAAAATCTAGCAAGAACCGCTTGTGAGAAACCAGATGTCTTCGCTAATGGTCATAAAAAGGTCGGAAAAGAGCGCTGCATTAGGTTCGAGGGGATTTAGGCAACAGACCACGCTGACTTCATTACATCCCACCAACAGCTGAATAACTAGAATCCCTATGTTTTCCATGTGAAACGATCTGCCGTCCAGAAGTTACTCCAAATAAGGCAGAGCTATAGTCGTGAGAAAAGAGCAAGTTGTAAAGCTTTCAAGTCGCCAAGTTATGGGATTATCATTAAAATGCAAAATTGGAGCTTATGAGGGTGTATGATTTTTTTGATTTTTGGGGTCATTTATTATCTGACTAAAAAAGTTATTTTTACCGTCATATATAAAAAATTTAAAACACTTCAAATTAAAACACTTCATCATACAGTGCTTTCACTTTAATAAATCTACAAGTGCATTCGTTTCAGGATGAGTAGGAATTCCTAACATTTATTGTAAAATAGATTCATATTTTACCGTCATATATAAAAAATTTAAAACACTTCAAATTAAAACACTTCATCATACAGTGCTTTCACTTTAATAAATCTACAAGTGCATTCGTTTCAGGACGAGTAGGAATTCCTAACATTTATTGTAAAATAGATTCATATTTTACCGTCATATATAAAAAATTTAAAACACTTCAAATTAAAACACTTCATCATACAGTGCTTTCACTTTAATAAATCTACAAGTGCATTCGTTTCAGGATGAGTAGGAATTCCTAACATTTATTGTAAAATAGATTCATATTTTACCGTCATATATAAAAAATTTAAAACACTTCAAATTAAAACACTTCATCATACAGTGCTTTCACTTTAATAAATCTACAAGTGCATTCGTTTCAGGATGAGTAGGAATTCCTAACATTTATTGTAAAATAGATTCATATTTTACCGTCATATATAAAAAATTTAAAACACTTCAAATTAAAACACTTCATCATACAGTGCTTTCACTTTAATAAATCTACAAGTGCATTCGTTTCAGGATGAGTAGGAATTCCTAACATTTATTGTAAAATAGATTCATATTTTACCATCATAGATAAAAAATTTAAAACACTTCAAATTAAAACACTTCATCATACAGTGCTTTCACTTTAATAAATCTACAAGTGCATTCGTTTCAGGATGAGTAGGAATTCCTAACATTTATTGTAAAATAGATTCATATTTTGCCATCATATATAAAAAATTTAAAACACTTCAAATTAAAACACTTCATCATACAGTGCTTTCACTTTAATAAATCTACGAGTGCATTCGTTTCAGGATGAGTAGGAATTCCTAACATTTGTTGTAAAATAGATTCATACACATAAAACAGAACGCATTTGTGAACATTTTGATGGTAGAAGTGCTTTTCTATTTTAATTATTGGCAGAGTTATAAAAATTACAACATATTGATGTTTTTCCGTAAAAACATAAATTAATTCAGACTCGATAGGGTTACTGACAAATATTTCCAGGACCATAATTAAAGATAATTATATGCCAAGCGGTTCTATAATTAGCCCACGAACTTCCTAGCTTTCCCTTTCCCCAACTATTTAACAAGTTTTACATTTTCCAAAGGCTTGCGTTAGCGTTGATATGTTGTTAATTGATTGACAGGCACGATTTACAATTACCATGAGGCATCAAGAAATAGACCATAATTACACCATAGCAACGAGCGTCTCCCTGCCTAACTCTTGGATCTTGACCTGGAACCCAACCTTTCTTGCCTATCGATTTTATTTTTGACTGAGCGCCTGTGAATAAGCCAGTTCCCGTGAATTAGCTTTCGTTGGGCGTTGTAGAAGTCTCGAGTTTACGATTACGATCGTCTGGAAAACTTGGCTTATGCTCTGGCTGCAGTGTCTACGAATATAGTAGAGCTACGTTGCTAATTATTAAAGCTGGTGGTAGCGACAGCTTAAAACTGAAGTAACTGTGAAATATCAGGAGTTGTTTGAGGTTCATTAAATTGAACTGAGTAGAAAAGCGTAGACTTATTTCAATGCAAGACTGAATGCAAAATAAGGAGTTATAGAACTTGCAGAAGTTATTCACAATGCAGCGACAGTAAATATTTAATCTGCAACTGATCTGTTCACAGAATACAGAGATACTTCTTCGACCATCTGAAATTCGTTTCTCCCAAGACTCAATAAGCGGCCACTTCAGTGATGGTAGATGCATCTCTGAAACGTTGAAGGGCTTTTTGGACGGCATCACTCAGCCTTATGATCTACTTTAATGGAGGTAGTGCAGGAAGATAACCTCTACTGGGCTCTGAGTGGAAACAGGAGGCTGTTCATCTATAGGAAGCTAGAAGAAATCAAAGTTCTGGACACAATTCCAGTGATGGTCATGTCCTTAGACAATGAGGACATCCAGAGAAGATTCAAATATCGCAAAACTACTGATTGTGAGGGCAAGGCAATCACAGTTAGGAGCCCAAAAAGTGTCGACAATTTTCAGAAGATGATAAACATGTGGTGTTGCAAGACGGGAAAAGCACAAAAGAACTGACTGCTGGGACCACCAAACTAATCATAACATTTGTTAAATATCTGTTAGGCGTTTGTTTTGCATCCCAAGGTATACAGTATATGTAGTCTTTTTATTTACTTTCTGCCTATTTATATAGCAACTTTTAGGAACCTCATAAAGGTGCTAAGTTTAATGCTTATCTCTCATCCCTTAACAAGTATTACACTGAATGCCCTGACCTACGGAAGTCAATACAAAAATGTATTATAAACCAACATAATTTTCTGTGAATCGCTCATCAGACATTAAAATACGTTATTAGACTTAGTATGCAGCGATTTGTATTGTTTAACATTGGTGAAAAGAATTGTCAAACTGGAGTTACTTCATTTATATATCAGTAACTGCGTAATTTCAATGATTTAATGTCACGATACAAAAGAAGTGAAAGTGCATGTGTACTAAATCAACATAAGGCCTTGCCTTCAACAAAAGCAGGATGGGGTTTGTAGTGAAATGAGGAAACTCCTGATCATTGGTTCACAACATTTCTCATTCGAATACCTTTAATAACATTAAGTTTCAAACCCAGGGTCCTCTTTCTCTACAACTTTCAACTCAAGTCGCATACTGGATATAAGAGTGCAGCTTCTCAACCTGTTCATTGAAAACTTCATCACTGTAAACCCATCTTGCTACTTCATTCCTTATGCCATACAAACACGCATAATAATAAACGCTGCTTGTTTCCCACTTCAAATAAATCTGCTTTCCTAAATTAAAAAAACTGTGATTTTACTATTTTCACATCATGACATGTGATGAATCAGTATAACAGAGTGATAATGCAATACCTCACACGACTTGAAAACTGTTAATTAAGAATTGGGAGTCTATGTTGGGAGACCAGTTGGGAGTTTTCCACTTTGGTCCATTACTAAACATTGCAAACATAATATTATATGCTAGTTAATTTAGATGCATTTTAGAAGCTGTTAAATGTTGTGTTACACTGGATGTAATTATGCTAGAATAATGAAATACAATTTGTTCACTACAATGTGTCAATGCATTCAAGTAGTCTATATATGAATGTATGTATGAATGCATGTGTGCATGTATGCCTGAATGTGTTTATGTACGCATGTATGTATGCATGTCTGCATGCATGTATGTATGTATGTTCGTATGCATATATGCATTTATGTATGTATGTATGTATGCATGTATGTTCATATGCATGTATGTTTGTATGCATATATGTATGCATGGATGTGTGCATGCATGTATGTGTCTACATAGGTATGCATATATGCAAGTATATGTGCCTGTATGTATGCACTGTGCATGTATGCATAAGTACTATATTTATGCATGTGTATAGATATACTGGTGAACATGTAGACTCTTCACTTAAATTTAGAACTTTACCGCTACAAATAGCACCAGAAACACTTTCAGATAGCTGTATCCCAGCCAGGTCTTTTGAAAGCGCTATGTGTGTTCATATACAAACACCTACACGTACACTGTGAGTGGAATAAAAGAAAACTTCATAATAACTTGCATTCAATATTAATAACATTAATATATTAATAACTTGCATTCAGAATTAATAAAAATCACATTTTAAATCAAATTTGGAAAAGAAACAATTGAACTATCATGTTCAACGCATTATGCTATAATTTGTGCTCAAAATGTCCTCCTTTGGCTTTGACGCAGATAGGAAGGCGCGCCATCCACTATATTGCAGCGTCAAGTATGCATTGATCCAATTCATCCTACGCCTGCCTAATACGTTGACGTTGCTCATCGACATTCTGAATTTTTGTTCCGTAGACTTTTTCTTGCATTATTCTCCAGATTTTATAGACTACAGGACTTAGGCCTTTACTGTTTGGAGGCCAAAGTGTAAGTGGTATGAAATTAGGGGTTTCGTTCGTCAGCAGTTCGGTGGTTTCAAAAATGATGCCACATGACACTTTATTTGACGGAGGACCGTCCAAGATTCAAAAATCGTTAGCAGTTACAAACAAGATTAAAATCCACTTGAATATCGTTACATTTATGAATATTTCATAGTTACATAAACAACAGTTATAAGGGGTTGCTTTTTCCACTCACAGTGTAGTTGGCTTGTACATAAATGTGTATTACTGCATGCTTGTCCTGTATATAGAACTATATATAAGTGTGATCATTTAGTGAAGGGTGTGAGGCTGGAACTTCCAGATAGCTGTCCGAGTATCCTGGAGTGATTTCGTCTGGTCTCGGCGGAGGTACAGGAAGTTCGAGATCTATTTCAATAATCTCATCGAAGTCCGGTTTGTAGAGTGATGTGCATTTATCGTTTTTACTTCTTGGCGAGCATAACTGTGAATGGTTGTTGTAGGTGACATGAGGTGGCGACGAAAAGGCATAGGTGTTTCTTACAAGACCTGATGCAGCGTCGACTCTTTTTGCTGTTGATGCAAATCCATAAACGACGAGTGTTTCATAGCCTCCATTGTCTCTCTGCTCCAGCTCTTCAAGTTTGAACGTCGGCGGTGGTCTTTCATCCATGCGGATATTTTTATCAACCTAGTGCAAAGGACTAATGGAAAGGCAGAAAATGAGAAACTAGAGGCATTTGAAATATGGATATGGAGAAGACTGGCCAAAATCAGTTGGAAGGATTATAAAACCAATGATGAGTTGTTACACTTGGTACAAGAAGAAAGGACACTAGTCAATACAATAAGGAGGAGACAAATGAACTGAATTGGTCACATACTGCGTGGAAATTCTCTCCTGAGGACAGTGATTGAAAGAAGAATAAAAGGAAGGAAGGTTCCAGGAAGACCAAGAAATAAGCTGTTGGACTGAATGATGGATAAAGAAGGAAGGCGGGGCTACAGAGAAGTTAAAGATAGGGCACAGAACAGATAAGATTGGCGTCGTTGGACTCTTGGACCTGCCTAACGGCAGAACACTGAAGAAGAAGAAGAAGAAGTGCAAATGTATCATTTGTGTGAAATTCCGAAGCCCGGTTAATAGGCGTCTGGTCAGCGAATATATGATGGACTAGTGAGTAGCAATTGGCTTTGTATAAAATAGAATTCAGACGAGTATAGAATAGTAATTTAGGTACTGCTCTACAGGTAAAGTCTACGGGTAAAGTATAAGTAATAGGCCTAATTGTAATTTTAAATTTGTATAGCACCTCTTCAAGCAAAGACTAATGAGTGGCGCTCACTGTGCTAGACTTGATGTTAAAAGTCACTAATGATGTTAAGTGTCATTAAGAACAGGATAGTATCCTGTAAGTGAACATAGCTCAGATAACTAAAAGACAACTAGAAGAGTCACCGGTGGCAAGCTCGCGCAGACACGCAAAGCCATACCAACAGATTCCCAACTAGAGTTAAAAGATGATGGCATGTTCTGAAGTCCCGAAGCTCCTGAAGCTCGTGGCACCAAGGATGAGGAATGACGGTGGGCGATGTGATCCGCCGCCGATGGCACACGGTTGTCTCACCGTCCAACAGTCCCTCGCAGATGGAAAGCGACGTGGCGTTCAGATATTCCCCGACCCGAAGGATATACGCAGGACGGACAGGTATTCATCGCCCGCCGGCCGGTAGGTTGTTCAGCCGTTAGTTGAACAGTTCCGTGGCTGACAGTCGGAGCCGCTCCTAAGACTTTCTTCGCCCTTCCTTCACCAACCAAATTCCCAGCGTAGACGGCGTGCGTTGGTCTGAAGGTCCGAGGCTGGACAGTCAAGCTGGAAGCCTGTCCCCCTCTGTGGGTGGACTCTTCCAGGCACAGAAGGTCACGAAAACAGGCAAAGAAACCGTCCGAATTGCAATAAATCCGTGTTGGAAAGGAAAAATAATTCTGACACGCAGACTCGGCAACAGAAAACAACGAAACTGCAGAAAATTATCGAGCTTATGTCACGCTAGACGATATAATCTGTCAAAATGACACATAGAAAGCCACGCGGCCAACATGGCCGCGGGCATGCGCAGTATATCCACATATACTACACTGTGTCCGGAAAAATTCCAAGGCTTTACGGTAAATATGAAAATAATTAGTAAACATTAATCGATTTTTAAAATTCCAAAAACAGTTTAATCCTGAAATATTATTTGCACTATAATTGTTGTTTTGGCGTAAAAATTTTATAACAATTTTGTCTTCCTCGCTGAACGCCATTTTTCTAGCAACTTTCTTTACAAAATATAAAATTCAAATACGTCACTGTGACGTAATTTTAAACGGGGCCGTTAATAAATTACAAAGAATTTTGTTGGTAATTATATATTTCAGGATTAAACTGTTTTTGGAATTTTAAAAATCGATTAATGTTTACTAATTATTTTCATATTTACCGTAAAGCCTTGGAATTTTTCCGGACACAGTGTATATAAATAGACTCAGCCTTGTCCGATCAGAAAGCAGACGATATAAGGGCGATTATCCCACGTGGAAATTCTGGGGCCGTATACATGAAGCCGTAGTAATCGTAATCGTAATCTCGAGATTTCTACAGCGCTCAACGAAAGCTAAGTCGCGGGAACCAGCTTATTCACAGGCGCTCAGTCAAAACAAAATCGATAGGCAAAAGGGTCAAGATTCAGGAGTCAGGCACTCAGACAGTCGGACGGCTACGATGGATGATGTTTGAAATTGAAGCGAGAAGAGAGATAAGGGGAAGAGGAAGAATCAGGATAAGATTTCTGGAAAAGAAGTGTTTTCAGTCTTGAGTGAAAGACCTGCGCAGAAACTGAAAGAGGTGAAGTGTTGGTGAGTTCGTATGATTGACCAGACAACTGTCGCAATTCTGGCGGGAGTTTATTCCAAAGGGGTGGGGCAGCTATGGCTATGGAGCGATTTCCAAATTTTAAGGATGAGGTGCCGGGAGGGCGAAGAAGTGTTAGGACAGATGAGGAGCGGGTTGAACGGAGTGGTTGGATAGTAAATAATTGACGAAGCTAGGAGGGTTGGGAGGATTGAAGCGTGTTGTAGGTGAGGGATAAGACTTTGTACTCTATTCGTTCTGGTATTTTAAGCCAGTGCAGTGATTTGAGAACAGGGGTGATGTGATGGTGTTTGGGGGTTTTGGTGACAGCACGTGCGAGAGCATTCTGTATAGCTTGTAGGCGATTTATCTGGGTTGTGTCAATATTGAGGAAAAGTGAATTGCAGTAGTCAAGCTTTGCATGGACTATAGATGTGGCAATGATAGATGCGGTTTTGAAGTCAAGCATAGGACGGATTCTGCGGAGGTCGCGGATATGCATAAAGCAAGAGCGGGAAAGATGGGTGATATGATCAGAAAAAGTAAGGTTCTGGTCGAAAATAACACCTAAATTACGGACAGAGGAGTTAGTATTAAAGGTGTGGGTGGAGGCAGAGTCCATGCTGAGGGAGATAGAGGGGTCAGGAATTTTCTTGAGCTGGTCACGTAGGCCTATAAGTATGAATTGAGTTTTAGATGGGTTCAGGGATAAGAGATTAGATGTCATCCAAGAGGAGATTTGTTTAACCACACAAAGAAGATGATCTGTAGACTCATTGAAACAATTTGGAGAGAAAGAGATGAATTGTTGGGTGTCATCAGCATAGAGGTGATGGTCAACGGAGGTTGCTTTAATGATAATAATAATAATAAACAACAACAAAACAACAATAACAGACCATGCTTCTTCGCTTCCTCATAATTTCCCTTGTCTTCTACCTGACCGAGAACAGTTGTCTCCGCGCGACCTTCCATCGATGGAAGAAAAGCGACTGACTTCAGCTATGACAAAGCATTTACAATGGTTAACAGGAGAAAAGACGAACGTGATCTGAAGGATTTAGTTCAGACGAGGCAATCAGACGAATTCTTGATCTCAGAACTCGCACTCGACGCAATGAGTTCTTCATCGACAACAACAAAAAAAGAACAAGACGGCTGAAATCAAAGAAGGAGAGAAGGGCGTGGCTGAAGCCAAGATTACAGAAAAGGAGAGAACCTGGAACTGGTCGTCGAGACCCAGCCGACGGGCCGCAACCGATCCTCTGGGTCAAGGAGCCACACCGCCTGTCGAAGGTCAGCCGGCGGGTCGAGGTCGAGGAGACGTCGACGCTCGGGTCAGTGAAGCCCACGACGCAGGCGCCTTCGAAGCAGACGACGATGGCGATGAAGACGAGGGAGTTGTTGGTGCTGGATGTTCGTCCGATCCACACGGGAAGTTCTCGCGCTCCATCGAAGAAACGCCCACAGAACGCTCTGCACTTACGCGACCGCTAACTCCGACGACGACGATGATGATGAATCAATCCATCTGAAGAATGACGTCATCAGCTGACATCGTAGGCCGATAATTTTAAACTTAGAGAAAGTTTTGAAAATTCAACATTCTCCAGAGTCGTTAGTGTTGAAATCATGTATCTCTTGCCATCTGATTGACTCGTGACTCCGAGGGTTGTACTTATAGAAGGCGTTTCACTCAAGACTAGACATATTTGATTTCTTAAACTTTCTTATCCATCATCAGCGATCATGGCGTCTTCAGATATTTAACGTTAAACCATTTTGCACGTTTGAATGGCCTATGATGTCACGATAGCCAGTAGCAACAGAATAACGATAACAATAATAATAATAGTCCCAGGGGGGCTGTGAGGCGGCGGTGCACGCCGCCAGGCGCTTTCTCACTGACTTATCCCCCGACTCAGTACTGGTCAAACTTGACTTCAGCAACGCTTTTAATAGCCTTAGCCGCACTCACGTGCTGGCGGCGATATCGGACGTCATTCCGGAGCTCTACCCCTACTGCAGTTTGGCTTATTCCAGACCTTCCTCTCTTAAATACGGCGATTTTACTATACTCTCACAAACAGGTCCACAACAAGGAGATCCCCTTGGTCCACTTCTTCTGCCTTCCCATTCAGCCGCTTCTGACAGGTCTTTCTTCTCCTCTGCGCCTTGGCTATTTGGATGTCCTCACTCTGGGTGGGAAAGCATCCGCAGTAGCGGCAGACGTCGAATCTATTATCAGGGTCGCGGGTGAAATGGGTTTGACACTAAACGTCAGTAAGTGCAAATTGATAACACACATCCAATCTAGCAACCTGCCATCTCCTCTAGACTGTTTCACGGTCACACCTTCTGACAATGCTTGTCTTTTGGGCGCACCTCTTTCCACGGAGAAGCGATGCGCACAACTATCTCTAGGGATTGACCGTCTGGCTTACATATCTAGGCATGATGCCATAATTCTTCTTCGCAACTCACTAAGATCTTGCACCCTGCTCCACACACTCCGCTGTACACCATGCATGGACAACCCGGCTCTTGAAACATTCGACCAACTGCTGCGCAAAGGCCTCACCAACATGCTCAACTTGGCTCTGAATGATCAGAGCTGGGATCAGGCATCTTTACCTGTCCGAGACGGAGGTCTCGGTATACGTCGCGCGTCCTCGCTGGCACTTCCCGCCTTCTTGGCTTCAGCCGCAGGCACCACGACGTTACAGGATTCCATTCTTACCTCTTGCGACCTGCCCCCGTATGGCCCTTTGGAACAAGCCCGGACCCGCTGGTCAGCCGAATTAAATGCCCCCAATCCCGAGGCCCCAATATCCCATAAACAGGCAACTTGGGACCGCCCACTTATCCAAAAGAGTCTGGCAACCCTCAGAGCCTCAATAACATCCGAGTACCACGAAGCCAGATTTAAGGCAGTTTCTTCACCACACTCTGGCGACTGGCTTTTGGCGCTGCCCATAAGTGCCTGCGGCTTGAGGCTAGACGATGAGGCTGTACGCATCGCAACAGCCCTAAGACTTGGGATAGACTTGTGCGCCCCCCACGTTTGCCTCTGCGGGTTTCTGGTCACTGCGGACGGCTCGCACGGTCTAGCATGCCCTTTAGGCCCAGGGATAACAGCAAGACACGCCTGTATCAATGACATCATGTGGCGCGCCCTCGTGAAGGCTGGCTTTCCATCAACTAAAGAACCAGCAGGATTGGTTAGGTCCGACGGCAACCCTCATTCCTTGTGAAGGGGGTACATGCTTGACCTGGCACGCCACAGTAATCGATACTCTGGCAGTCTCTTATCGATCCAGAACAGCCGTGGTCGCAGGTGCTGCTGCTGAGATCGCAGCAGAACGAAAGACCTCAAAATACAGTGATATTCTCTCGACACACTGCTTCGTCCCTCTGGCCTTCGAGACTCTAGGCCCCATAAATCAGGAAGGCTTCAGCCTCATCAAGAAAATCGGACGCCATTTAACTCAAGCATCGGGAGATAAGAGGGAGACTTCTTTCCTGTTCCAACGCCTCTCCATTGCCATCCAGCGATCTAACGCGATTGCCTTTAATGGCACATTCTTGGAGCCAGATTTAAGCGAAGACTGGCAATTCCAGAGAACAATCACCGTGCCTGAAGCCAAGATTAAAGAAAAGGAGAGAACCTGGAACTGGTCGTCGAAACCCAGCCGACGGGCCCCAACCGATCCTCTGGGTCAAAGAGCCACACCACCTGTTGAAGGTCAGCCGGCGGGTCGAGGTCGAGGAGACGTCGACGCTCGGGTCAGCGAAGCCCACGACGCAGGCGCTTTCGAAGCAGACGACGACGGCGATGAAGAGGAGGGAGTTGTTGGTGCTGGATGTTCGTCCGATCCACACCGGAAGTTCTTGCGCCCCATCGAAGAAACGCCCACAGAACGCTCTACACTTACGCGACCGCTAACTCAGGGTTGCTTCTTCACCACGGCGCGTAAAGACAAGATCACGCGATTCGGAGGTGCAGCTAGTCGACCTGTTTCCAGCGTGCCAGCCTGGACGCCACAGCAGCTCTAGTTGCTCCAGCAACAATAGATTTATAATAATAATAATAATAATAATAATAATAATAATAATAATAATAATAATAATAATAATAATAACAATAATAATTATTATTATAATAATAACAATTAATAATAATAATTAAAATATTAATAATAATAATAATAATAATAATAATAATAATAATAATAATAATAATAATAATAACAGCCTCAGATCAGTGCGACGAACATTCTACCACAGACCATGCTTCTTCGCTTCCTCCTAATTTCCCTTGTCTTCTACCTGACCGAGAACGGTTGTCTCTGCGCGACCTTCCATCGATGGAAGAATAAGCGATTAACTTCAGTTATGACAAAGCATTTACAATGGTTAACAGGAGAAAAGACGAACGTTATCTGAAGGATTTAGTTCAGAAGAGGCAATCAGACGAATTCATGATCTCAGAACTCGCACCCGACGCAACGAGCGAGAGTACCCAGACACAATTCAAGTTCTTCATCGACAACAATACAACGAAGAACAAGACGGCTGAAATCAAAGAAGGAGAGAAGGGCGTGGCTGAAGCCAAGATTACAGAAAAGGAGAAAACCTGGAACTTGTCGTCGAGACCCAGCCGACGGGCCGCAACCGATCCTCTGGGTCAAGGAGCCACACCGCCTGTCGAAGGTCAGCCGGCGGGTCGAGGTCGAGGAGACGTCGACGCTCGGGTCAGTGAAGCCCACGACGCAGGCGCCTTCGAAGCAGACGACGACGGCGATGAAGAGGAGGGAGTTGGTGGTGCTGGATGTTCGTCCGATCCACATGGGAAGTTCTCGCGCTCTACCGAAGAAAAGCCGACAGAACGCTCTACACTTACGCGAACGCTAACTCAGGGTTGCTTCTTCACCACGGCGCTTAAAGACAAAATCACGAGATTGGGAGGTGCAGCTAGTCGACCTGTTTCCAGTGTGCCAGCCTGGACGCCACAGCAGCTCTAGTTGGTCCAGCAACAATAGATTTGTTTCATAATTGAAGTGACGTAACAATAGATTTGTTTTATAATAATAATAATAATAATAATAATAATAATAATAATAATCAATATAATAATAATCATCATCATCATCATCATCATCATCATAAAAATAATAATCTTGCAAAATTATTATTATTATTTTGGTGGTGTACCATGTCCGTTTCAGTGTTTCTGAATATTGCGACATCCTAATCGTAATCTCGTTATCGTAATCTCGAGATTACTACAGCTCCCAACGAAAGCTAAGTCGCGGGAACCAGCTTATTCACAGGCGCTCAGTCAAAACAAAATTGCTAGGCAAAATGGTTCGGTTCCAGGTCAAGATCCAGGAGTCAGGCAGTCAGACAGTCTGACGGCTACGGTGGTTGATGTTTGAAATTGAAGCGAGAAGAGAGATAAGGGGAAGAGGAAGAATCAGGATAAGATTTTTGGAAGTGTTTTCTGTCTTGAGTGAAAGACCTGCGCAGAAACTGAAAGAGGTGAAGTGTTGGTGAGTTCGTATGATTGACCAGACACACAACTGTCGCAATTCTGGCGGGAGTTTATTCCAAAGGGGTGGGGCAGCTATGGCTATGGAGCGATTTCCAAATTTCTAGGATGATCTGTAGACTCATTGAAACAATTTGGAGAGAAAGAGATGAATAGTTGGGTGTCATCAGCATAGAGGTGATGGTCAACGGAGGTTGCTTTAATGAGTGAACTGAGTGGGGTAGTGTAGAGGATAAACAGAAGAGGTCCAAGAACGGAGCCTTGTGGAACTCCGCAAGTGAGAGGGCATGACTTAGAAGAGGTTTCCGAAGTTTTAACAGAGAAAGAGCGGGAGGAGAGATAAGACTGTATCCATAGGAGAGTAGTGTCAGCAAAACGAAACCATGTTGAAAGTCGGTGGAGTAAGATATTGTGATCTATGGTGTCGAAGGCTGCAGAGATATCAAGGAGACAGAGGCAAGAAACCTGTTGATGAGAAATGGCAGAAACAAGCTTGTTGTAGAGAGATGTCAGCAGAGTTTCGGGTGAGTGGCGTTTAGTAAAACCAGACTGGTGTGGGTTAATGAGTGAGTTAGAAGCTAAATAGTCATTGATTCGAGAGAGGACAATCCGTTCAGTTAATTTGAAGATGAAAGTCAGGTTAGAAACAGGCCGGTAGTTTGAAAGAATTTCCTTGTCGAGAGATGATTTCTTGAGACGAGGGGTAACAAGAGAGTGTTTGAATAGGAGGGGGAAATTACCGGTAGATAAGGAGAGATTAACTATTTTGCTAATGATTGGGACAAGGACAGCTGCACAGTCTTTCAGTAAGGAGGTGGGTATAGGGTCAAGTTCGCATTGTTTGTTTGGAGGTGATTTTAACGGGTGTAATATTTCAGACTCTGAAGTATGTTGAAAGACAGATAATGAGGATCGAGGTGGGGAGGGTGGGGAGTCATGAGTGGGGGAGGGAGCATCATCAGGTTGGTTATTGGTGGCTTTGGTGAGGAGAGGTTGAAGAGAGAGAAGGAGGGTACTAATTTTGTTCGAAAAAAAAGAACAGAACGAGTCGGCTATGGAAGAAGACGGAAGAGAATTCGGAAGTGGGTTAGATGAGTTCCGATGGAGGAGTTGGTTAATGGTTTTCCAGAGAAGGCGAGGGCTAGAGGATTGAAAACGAACTAGTGAGGAGTAAAATCTCTGTTTAGCCGCAGTAAGAAGGCGATGGTATTTATTTGTGGCAGATTTAAGGGCAGAGAGAAGTTAAGGATCCCTGGTGCGTTTGTAGGCACGCTCAAGGCGTCGCCGGAAAGATTTGAAGGCCTGGAGATAGAAATTGAACCAAGGATTGTTAGAGTGAGAACAGGATTTGGTAATAATAGCAGCATGCTTGTCAAGGGTAGTGGAAAGAGTGGTGTTATAGGAAGAGAGAAGGTCATCCAGGGAGGAGGGTGGATTTAAAACGAGGTCAAAACAGAAAATATCTTGTATGAAGGTTTCAATATTTATTGAACTGATGCGACGAAAAGAATGAAAGGCAGGATCAGGACGTGGTGTCAGAAGAATGTTAAGATATGTAAAGATGGGTAATGATCAGATGGCGTGTCAAAAGAGAAAGATATGTCAGGTGATAGAATGGAGAATGATGATGTGATAATAAGGTCAAGTGTGTGATTGTGAATGTGGGTGGGGAATTTGACATGTTGAACCAGATTAGTTGAGGACAATAGGGTGAGAATTCAGAAACAAATGTGTCAGAGGGGTTATCGACATGTATATTGAAGTCACCTGTAATCAGAAATTCATGAGGTGTAGTGGCGGCAGTAGAGGGGAGGGTGGTAAATTCTTTCAAGAAGACCGATGGAGGACTTGAATATGAAGAAGAGGATGGAGGGCGATATACATTAAAGATAGTCAGATTTGTGTGAGGAAGTTTAAGCGTAATTGATTCACATTCAAAAGAGTGGAAACAGTAACCAGGTGAGTCTAAAACTGTGGCAGGTTCTCGGGTGAGAAAGGCAATACCACCGCCTGTTGGATTTTTATGAGAAGGGCTAGATGGTTTGCAGGGACGAGGTGTACTGTAAAGATGGTAGCCAGGAGGAATACAGTCTTCATATTGAGCAAGAGTGGTGTTTAAATTAAACCAGGTTTCAGATAAGGCAAATAGGTCAGGCGGGTGAGAAGAGAGGGCTAAATCACTGATTTCTTGGGAATGTGCAGGATGTAGTAATGATCGAATATTTAGCGTGCAAAGTAAGAAGCGGCTGTTGTCAGTATTTTGAGTATTGTCGAGGATGCTGGAGGAAGAAATTCTGGAAGGAGGAGGATAGGTAGGAGGTGAGGGAGGAGGACATGAATAAAAATCCAGTGGGCCAGTATTTGGGTGGATGTCCCCGGAAAGCAGGATTAGTATGTTGAAGATGGTATGGCGGGTGAGATGCTGGGGTGGTCGCCTGAGAGATGAAGTTAGGAAGAACGATAAAGGAATAAAACACATACGTCCATACTGCATAGTCGTTGTGCCAAATTGGGCGCAGTAAGAATGTTTGGCTGTAGGAACAATGTAGGGCAAGCGGGTGTGGAAGGGTTGGCAACTAATATGGAAACTAATATAAGATTCTTCACCACCGCTGCCTGTTTGAATGGGCACCACGCTATTTGAGGTCCCGTGTACGGACTGGCATCGAAACCATTCAAACAGGCAACTGTGGTGAAGGATCTCACCCGATAAATTTCACAGAAAATGAACAGAGTCGTGACCATAGGGTCGCTATAGAAAACCGTGTACATATGGCAACCTCTCTGATCTGACGTAGAGCTCGTGAGTAAGCTGTCGTTCTGCACTTAGTTTTTAAGTAGTGCTGTAGATTCTTAAGAGTACGATTACGAAACCCTCTACCTATCACTCCTCAGACTTTCCGTTCAAAACCAAAGCCCCTCTATAGAAATGTAGCCTACCAGTTTACGATAACTTAAAAGGCATGGCACCGATTCAAACGGGCAGCGGTGGTGTAGGGTCTCACCCAATAAATTCATTGAAAAATGAACAGGATCGAGGCCACACGGTCGTTATAGAAAACGTTTACACTGACATTTTGCATTTACAACTGTACATGAATGATTGATTCACTTTTATTTTAAACCTCGCGAACTTAATGAATATTTAGATATGCAAATAATGAATATTCAGATATTTAATGAATGCTCTAGTAGGTGGCAGTTACAGTGATTAGGAGTTTGCCGCGCTTTGGCTATTAGTAATCAGTTTCGAAGTGGTTTGTTGTGGTGGTTTTCTCTGTGCAGATAAAAAATGTGGAAATTGGTTGGCGAAAGAAACCCAAGTAAGTTGTTCTTTTTCGTACAATAAAAAATGTATATAATTAAGTTAAAAAACCTATGGACTGGCAGTGTCGACTAATGATTGCGATGCGCTGTTTTTATAGTTGCGTGATGTAGTGACTGCACTATGGAAACAGCCATCATAATCGTT
The DNA here is from genome assembly GCA_964023275.1 of Norana najaformis. NCBI lineage: Eukaryota > Metazoa > Annelida > Clitellata > Crassiclitellata > Hormogastridae > Norana > Norana najaformis. The sequence goes on along the minus strand of OZ029916.1, from coordinate 9,658,901 downwards.
ATTTGTAATTCCGAAATTTCTACAGCGCCCAACAAAAGCCACGTTGCTGGGACCAGCTTATTCACAGGCGCTCAGTCAAAACAAAATCGATAGGCAAAAGGGTTCTTTTCCAGGTCAAGATCCAAAAGTCAGACGGAGAGGGCGTGGCAGCTATGGGGATAGTGTTTGGGGTTGAAGAGGAGAGAGAGATAAGAGGAAGAAGACGTGCCTTGCTAATAATTTCAGCTGATTCCTCATTTACTGTTTTTAATCAAGCCTGGCATGGCGAATTTCATTGATGTACGTTCGACTTTGGCGTACTTCTGATGACCAGTTCCTTGTAGTATACACAAATGCCGGAAATTTGATAGGCTGATTCAGTAGTAGTGTGAGTTTTCACACTTGTAAGCTGTTGGCCAATTGACTTCGTTGCTGAGGTCTAAGATCCTCTTATCCTCAACTTGTCAGTGTCTTTTGCCTCTGCCCTCCTGTTGCCTTTTCTTCTCTGAATCAAAACTAAGGAAATAACTCTTTAAATTAGCTTATCTTTGTGTCCTTTGCCATCCTAGAAATTCACAACACCATGAAGATTTCCTACTATAGCATCATGTACACTGGCTCAGATGGTTTGATCTTTCCGTATTTCATGTCTTCGTCTTCTAGCATATGCAGTTCATTTACAAATGTGATCAACAACAAACTGCCAATGAAATGTGTTTGTGGATAAACGTTGATGATCTGTGCTGTGCCATGGTCTGCACTGCATCGCAGCTGCTCAAAAAGTACAGCAACCCTTGTCCATCTGAAATTGCTTCAGTGCATACCAGAGTCTTTGAAGCAAGTTGAAGCCCGGAGGAGAGACAGACAGCTCAGCGACAACCCCTTTATCCCTCCATGCCAAAATAGCTGTCATATTCCCAGAAGGCATGTCCAACCAGATTGGGCGTCTAGAGGACAGGCAAGCCGGCAGCTGCAATGTGGTGTCATCATAAAGTGACAATGTCAGTATTTTCAGCAGCCTTACAGTAGCCTCCATCCCACAGAGATGAAACAGACCCAATAACTTGGCCTTGCTGATGTTTATTATTATTATTACTGATTTGTTGTGACCAAGCACCCTGATGCAAATTTTGCTTGACATGGAAATTTCAGTGATTTACATTCCATTGTTTTGCATTACAGTTTTTTGCATTGAACACATACAAATTACAGTTTGAAGTATGAAAATGTTTTTGAATTTCCTCTGCCATTATTCAGAAATGCAGATATCATATACCTGACATCTTGGTGTTGAATTACCAGCTGTGGCAGTCTTTGATAAGCCACCCTAGTAGAACCAACCCACAAAAAATTGTATTGATTCTAGACAAAACAAGTTTTAACTAAGAAAGTATGCAGAAGAATTTTCACAAAACCTACTTAGAATGAATCAGAGGGTTTACTGATTCTGTAATGCTGTACAAAGTCATTCGGTGCTGTAAATGCGACAGAGTTTCGGTAAATTAACTGAGCAAGGAATCATGCTGTTGTGGATCACCAATAAATGAGAAAGAAATTTAAACAAGTGAAAGTGAGAGAAGGTCAGCAACTGAAGCAAATATTCAGGGTCAATGAGGAAATTATTTTAAAACTGTTTACTGAACTGTTATGATCAAAGATTCCTAACCCTCCATCCCAAAATATCATCTTTGATGAACTTTATAATTAAGGGAGAATTAGAACTAAACATTTTATTTCCTGACTTACGGTCCACATAGACTGACCTCATATACGGCAAGCGAAGAATGTCAGGTATTGAAGTATTGAGGAGTTTTGATTACGTTTGTCAGATTTGGTTCACTACCTGACCGTTGGGAAGGAGTATAACATTGGACGCCGTGACTGTGAAATTCTCATTCCAGAGGACATGTCTATTAGTCGAAAACATGCTGTCATTAAAGTTATTCACCCAGATGGAAACCTAGTAAGTCATGTGAATTTTAGATTTCAGAGAATTAATTATTATATGAGGCAATTGGTTATTGAAAATTTATGGAAATCATGAGAGCCAAGTTGAGATTCCTATGAGCTAAATGTCGATTAAGTTACATGTATTGCCATATTATACTGTACATCTCTGTTTTGATATTTATATAGCACCTTTCAAGAATCTCTCAGACCTCTTAAATTATCTTCATTTATTGACCTGCTTAGCTCATTGGTTAAAGTGTACGTCAAGGTGCCTCTGCAGGGCATGAGGATGCCACTTCACATATCATTAGTGGCTACACTTAAGGGATTTTAATCTCAGGATAGCACGGTCCGTTCATGGGGACCTGAAATGGCGTGTCGCCCATTTAAATGGGCAGCGGTCATGAAGGATCTCCCCTGATAAATTCATTGCAAAATGAGCAAGGTTGAGGCTGTATGGTCACTATTTAAAACCATGTACATGTATTTATACCTCTTTCCTTTTGTCTGGTTAGCATATGGCACTTTTGAGAAGCACTCAATGAAGTTTATTATTATTACATTCCTAGATTATGAAAATTTAGGAAAAGAGTTAATAATCAGTCTGCATTACTCTTTTAGAGTTGAGGACGATTATGTTCTTAACCTCATTTTCTTGGCACATGAGAGTTATGGACTGTCATCTCACATCTTTTTGTACCTATTTTCTAGTATCTAAGTTGACTAATTGTAAGCACAGAGTTATATGGCACTGTTAAAGAGAGTCTCATTGGAGGCACTCCCAACCTGACAATACAAAACCAATATGGTTTTCAAAATGGTTACAGAGTAGAGACAAAGGCCAAGGAGCTCTTGTTGCTGGTTACTAGGCAGCATATTTCTGAAAGATTAGTCCACTACTGCAAACCTTTTATGCTGCATGGTGGAAATTTGGGCCAAGGGAACTACCAGGTCACCCTGTGCAGCAGAACAAAAGGATCTTCAACCAGAAATGGATGAGAGCAAGCACATGACTCCTTAAGATAAGATGGAGCACAGCCTGCAAGCAATTGCATATAACCACTGAGCTCTTAAACTCAGTGCTTGTTTGCATTGGTAATCAATGCAGTTCCCACATGAAGCTGGATTTGTGCCCAAACTTATTCGTATGGCCAGTCAGCTGGGCTGCAGCATTTGATATAGACTGCAGTTGGTTAACACAGGAAAGAGTTAGGCCACCACAAATAGTATTGTCATAATCGATCCTGGTGCACAAGATTTTGTGCATGAGGGTCATGCTGGCTTGAACAAGGAAACTTGAAACATTGTACAGAAAATTTGATATATCTTACTAGTCAGATGGGGTAAAGCATAAAGACAAGGTTGGAATTGTACACACTTATATTGGAAATCCTCAGAAATTGTTCCCAAGGTTTGAATTGATTATCTGTGTCAGGACGAGCATCCCAGGTCTCCAACTAGTAGACTAAACCACCAAGGAGTTGTTAAACTTTTTTGCAACAGTGGTTTGCTGGCCACTTGATAGTGGGGAATTTATTTCTTAACTGCTTTGCCTTTAACTCAGGTTGTTTTGTGTTGGCTGGGTTAAAATAACTTTCATTTTGGTTCACTGTGGGGTTGAATTTAAAGTAGGTTAAAGAGTTAAGTGCAGTGAATTGGGATGCCCTCTTTTTCTGGCCTTGTTGTCTTCTAGGCTTGGTAGTAAAGTCCATTTCTTGAAGGCATGCATTTTTGTCATGGCTCTGTTGGAGGATTGTGTTTTGATTATTTTAGGTTGGTTTGTTGTCTAGGCTTTTCCAGAGAGAAAGTCTGTACTTCACTTCAAGGATAATTCAAAACTTGGTACTCAGCTGAAGGAAGGCCGAATAGCAAATGGAGAGGAAAGAACGCTAAGTAATGGAGATTTGCTGGTCTTTGGTACTGCTGGCATAAGTAGATACCGGTTAGTTTAGGATCGTTGGATAAATTTCTGTCACTTGATCTTCTAACAAATGATAAATGATGATAAAAGATGGCAACAGGTAGTAATCTGTTTCTGACAAGTGGTCATTTTGTAGTGGCTAATTAGTAACTTCTTCTTCTTCTGGATCTCTACCTAATGACAGGCTCAAGTGTCCGACGACACCACTCCTTTTGGTGCTGAGCTTCTTCTTTCAGCCTGCTGTATCCGTCCGTCAGCATCCAATCCAGCAGCATCTGTATGGGTCTCCTTGTCCTCCCCTCCATTCTGCCCTCAGTTACGGTTCTCAAGAGTGAGTCCCTTCTCAGTATGTGACCAGTCCATTTTCTCTGTCCCTCTTTCTGATTAGTAACGTGGTTGTCTTAATGTCCAATGTATCCAGACTCCACCCTAGCAAGTGAAATTTATCAAGCTGATAATTTTAATTTTACAATCAATTACCAAGATTATAAATTTTAATCCAGTGACCTCTGTTAAGAATGATTGTTTTATTATTATGTTGCGCTTTGAACAGCCAAAAGGTAGTTCACACCCAGGATAGTTGCTTTATATATATATATATATATATATATATACCACAGGTGGTAGAGGCATGTAATGAATGATTAATTACTGTACCTTACTTTACCTTAAAGTATGTCTGTCATAGAGGCACTTCATGCATTTTGCCATACCATTATTCTTGATGGTTACTGTGGTGGAAAATTTAGATCTGTAGATTCATCAAAGGAGTTTCGTTTTATGCATGTATAGATTTTTGTATGTTTGCATGTGTGTATGTATCTGAATATAGCTTATCTTAGCGCTTTTGAGGAGTTTCTAAAATGTGCTTTATAAAAGTTCAGATACATACATGCATATAACATTTTAATGTACCACATATTAAGAACACCATAAATGCAACACATTTTAAGAATGTCACATAGGTGCATTGTGAGGCTCTTTCTCCTTCAAACAATTGTTCCTACTAAAAAATGACATCTGTAGTAGAAAGAAATGGCTTTAAAAACTTGAATTGCAGTTCCTTTTGTGAATTTGCTGTGCAGTGCCATCTGCGATCCGCTTGTGGTAACAACTTCGTGCCTGGTGCAGGGGTCAAAGAAGGAGGTCAGGCGAAATGTTCTGAAACTTGGAGGTCACTTGGTCAATGAATGGTGTCAAGAATGTCAACTGGTTGTCATGACTAACCTATCTGTAACAATAAAGGTAAGTGTTTTTTAAGAAATTTAGGGAATTTCATGATGCCAGGCATATGTGCTAATTTATGAGGTATTAGTGTTGAGAATTGTTTTGTTAATTTGTATCTGATTTTTGATAAAACGGTGGAAAGTCTGATGATGGCAGATATTACAGTGCCTGAAAATTTAGTGCAAATGCTGTCTGGTCTACAACCAAACACTTTCTCAGACTACCGTGGTTGTGGTTCTAAGTCACAGCTGGCTTTCTCTGCTATGTCTGTGAAGTGGGCTGCCACACTAGGGTCTACGGTTAGCAGAGATTACTTTTAAGATTGCACTGAAGCAGATTATGAAAAGCCTTTATTTTCCTTTGTTTTGAGTTTTGTTGAAACTCTCAAGGTGGCAGCACCTCAGAGTAGGTCATATGTGCAAGACTATGTTGTGCCTTAAGATTAAAATTAGCACCACTAAGGAAGTTTTTTGTGGCACTGAGGCTTGTCTAACACTTGAAATACACTGCAGTCTGGTGACTTCTAGATTGGTAATATCTTCTAATGCATATTTAAATTCATCTATGAATTACGTTGTCTACATCTACAGGAAACATAATCTTGTTTTTTTTCTGGGAGCAGGTGATCAGTGCATTGGTGTCATTGAAACCAATTGTCGCTCCACAGTACTTGGAGGATCTAGTGAAAGCAGTGGAGAGTTCAACGAAATTGCCAAATGCAGAAGAGTACGTGGATTTTTCAACCATTTCTGTCGGTTTTATGTAACACATGTATGTGACGATGATGACTAGGAAGATCTGTACATCCCAAACACTCAGAACACTTGCATTTGCTCTGTATTAGTCAGTAGCTTCAGCTCTGTGTGGTGATTGTCTTAGCTCTTATCTCTAACAATTGAAAACTCATTAGCTTGTTCATGTCCAGGTACCTGTTCTTTACAGAGGAATTTGTAATTGGCAGAACATAAATATCTGATAAATAATTAGCAAGAATAATAATAATGCTGCATGTATTAAGTAGCTGCTTAAAGACATTTGTCATTTTGTGACCAGTGTCTGTGATGTTGGACATGAATTAACATGTTAAATATATTCTTAATTGTATTGCTACCATTGACAGGACTTAGCTACAGTTTCAGGATGACAGTAATGATGACCATAATAATTATAAGAGTGACTTTAATAAATGGAAGAAAAGTGATATTAAGAGCTAATGAGAGTATTTAAAAAACGGGTAAGAAAAGTTGTTTGCTTAATTGTGACAGTTTAAGTGTTGAATGAGCCAACGATGACGAGGACTGAAGAAAGAAAAAATGATGATAGTTCATCTTTATTTTTCTGTCAGTTATCTTCCAAGTTTAAGTGAGTCTCAGGTCAGCTCAGCTGATGTTTCCTTCAGTCCAGATGTAAGACGTCGGACGCTGTTCTCAGGAAAGACTTTCATATTCCTATCACCTTCCCAGGTTATTATGATTAATGGTTTTAATATTACAGGGTATTGTGTTTAAATTAACTGAACTACCTTTGTTATTTTGCTCACCCCTTAGTTACATAAATATTGTACACTTTGATTCTTGTGGTGCCTTGAACCAGGACAGTACCTGGCTACTGGTCTTTCTGAGTGGCTGATCTGACGTTTTGACAATCAGGTCTAGGCTCACCTTTTCCAGTGTTTGCTAACTTACCAGTGGCAACCTTCTTGTTTCCCTGGATCACAACTGGGTCTATCTAATGGATTATGAATACTGGCTGTGGTTTCACTTGGAAGCAGCCAATGATTGATGTCCTGTGTATTAAGGTAACAACACTATAGAAATATTGAAATATTGCTGCTAATGTTGTTGTTATTACCGTTATTGTTATCACTACCATTGTTAATGGTGCAGTAATTGTTTAATATTTGTAACTGTAGTTGAAGGAGTTGTGGGGTTGCTAAATCTTCCTGGTAATGTGCTAATTACTTAACATTCTTACCTTAACCTTTACCAATCCAATAAAATTTTTATAACAGCACCTCCAGATCCAATATAACTGACCGCTTGACCGTCTTCTGACCGTCCAACTTCTCTATTGTTGTCCGAGGTTTAGAACGGAATGGGATTTGAATAATGTGACAAGTGACACTTGCAGCCTATCTACCGCATGAATGAGACTTGTATGAAGTTGCCCAGGAGGAGCAATTTAGCTGACGGCTCTCGTGCGATACATGTTTACCGATCTATGGGATAATTCACAAGCTACCGTCAGTGACCACTGGGTCACTTTGGTGGCCAATATTGATCATAAAATTTCTATGCCATACCCCGCCCAAATCCAATAAAATTTAGGTAATATCGGCCTTTGCATATGTACACAAGCATTTACTTCTTTGCACAATTCATTACATATATATAGTATATATATATATATATATATAGTATGTGCCTGGCGAAAATGAAAAGAGATAGATGATACAGACAGGAATACATATACAGACAGACAGATAGACAGATAGATAGTAGGGTTGAGTGATTGAAACCTGGGCCAAGTCGACAGACACGACATTCCTTCCCATCATTTTGTGGCTCTGAAAAGAGCCGTTTGTTATGAGCTGTCCAATGCCCATCCTACTTCAATTTTGCTTGAGTGTGCCATTTTTCAAAGCATCCGGCAGGGTGCATGTGTGGTTGACGGGGGCACGTCTTGCACGCGAAGTTGGTGCGTTTGCGGCCCCCAGGTGTCTTCCGATCGCTGCAGCAAACCACACAATCTCTCATTTTGTTCTCTTGGACAGGGATGTGAAGCTTCCCGTTCAGCCTCTCTATCGTGTTGGCCTTGCTGGGACGCCCACAACGATGTACGTGTGCGCGGATGTCACCCACAAGCTGCTCAATCATGTGGCGGCGAAATTTGAGGTGTGTCACCGCTGTGAGTTTCTGCTGCTGCCTGTGGATGTTGAACAGTATAAAACTGTTCACACAGGCAACCTCCAGCAGCCAGAAGAATGACTTTCGCCACCACTTCACCGACTTGCGGCCGAAATTGTAGCTCGTGCAGAGGTGATCTGCGCGGTCCACCGCACCCATCTTTGCCGTGTAGTCAATGATGACGACGGGCTTGCTGACTTGAACAGTTCCGGCTCGGCTGTGACGAGTCACAATTTGCACGGCTGAGCCGTGAACTGTGCTCAGCATCAAAACCGGACGCTTGTCCTGCCAAGCAATCGCCGTCGCGTTTCCATCACGCTGAAAGGCGATGACCTCACCAGCTTTCATCTTCTTCTTTCTTTTTAGTTCGTCCGGCAGACCCTGTCGGTTCCGCATCACCGTTCCCGTCGTCTGGATCTTGAGCTGCAGCAGCTCCATCGCCAGATGGTAACCAGTGTAGAACCGGTCAGTGAATAGATGGTATCCACTGCCGTTCGACTTTTCCAGCAATTCTCGGCAGAGAGTCAGGACGATGCGGGAGGTGAATGGGAGACCTGGCCGATCCAGTTCCTCTGTCGTCCGCTTCCCATAATATGGAACGAACGTACAGATGTAGCCATGCAGACTCTCCGCCAACACGTAGATTCGCAGGCCCCACTTCGTCGGCTTCTGGGGATTGTACATCTTGAAGGAGACGTGACCCTTGAAGCTTATCATCGTTTCATCGACGGCGATGTCGCGCTCGGGAACGTACAATTCTTGACATTTGCCCTTGATGTACGTCAGCACGTGACGTACTTTCTCTGCTCTCGTCTGTCGTGGAGCATCAGCAGGCACTGGAGGGCTGATGTGCAACATCCAGTGGATCTGAAAGAACCAACGGCGACAGAACACGTCCGTGAAGAACGAAGTGGCATTCAGCCACTCCTTCGAGAAATAGTCTTGAATGTTTGGCTTTGCGTTCAAAGCCATGTTGAGCACGACGCCAAGGTAGGCCTTCATTTCTTTCAGGTCCACGTCCCTCCAGTCCCTCCAGATGGAATGTTGAGGGAGCGTTGCCTGATCCAGGCGAAAATGTGCAAAAACGTTCGTCTGCACAACGATTTCCTCCAGCAGGTCATCTGTGAAGAACTGCTGGAAGAATCCACATTCGTTTGTTGGGATGCTCGCCCCACTCAGCTGGAATCCAGCGTTCGGAACTGTAAACGGCAGTGGGGCGAAATCTGGTGCCGTCCCAGTTGCTCGCATCCATTGTCCAGCGTCCGCAGCTTCATCGCTGTCACTGACAGCGACATCTTCATCTGATGATTCGTCTTCACTTGAGATGTTGACGTCTCGGATGTCGTCCATGATGATCGTGTCGTCTCCACTGCTTTCCTCCTCATCGGACGTTGTCATTTTGTCGATCATGTCCAAAATATCAGCACTACGAAAACGCTTCGTCATCTTTCTCATAAATTCTATAACTAAGATAAGCTCAGTAACGCACCAGAAAGCACTGAACATTGACACAGCTATATATGCAGAATGCAGCAAGCAGCAGATGGTCTCATAGTGTTTAGCTAATTAGTTGCAAATGAACAGATAAGCTAGCCTTTGAAATGCCAGTATGACTGGTCTATTCAAGACTTACGGATGGCCCTTTTAGCTAATTAGGACTGAGCTATGTCTACTACCTGTACAAGGCAGCCCATGCAATAACTAATGAGCCGATAGTGTGTCCTTTGAAATATAGATACAGGCACTGTTCTATGCAAGACCTATGCAGCAGCCAAGCGGATCGGCTTGGTCAGCTAATTGGAAGTGAATGCTCAGGGTAAACAAATGTCGCCGACCGACCTCAACAGTCGGTATCTGACATTTGAGATACATTTGACGCCAGGAATACTGCCTGTATAGCTTCATCCATGGAAATGGTAATGAAGCAGAATAGTTAATAAGGCATCGAAATGCATTGGGCAGTATAGTGGCCTGAGGAGCGGAACGACATATTTGAACGGGCCACTATAGTGGCCTAAGGAGTGGAAAAGGTTAAGGCTCAATGAAATAGAGCCATGAGATTAGACTATCTAACTATAAGCATGTTTAAAAAATGAAGCTGTTATTTCTTAGTAAGCAAAAAGTAATAAAAATATTTGACTTAATATGTAAATATAGAAACCAAAAGGCAGAGGCACAGAGTAATCACTTTAAAGTTTTTATTATTCATACATTTTATTATGTTGTGAATTTTGGACTAGAAGTCTATAACAGCACCTCTAAATTGGCAGTACTAAATTAGTAAAACAGTGAATCGTGCTTGAATAATAGTTAATGCGTGAAGTAGGAAGGAGCATGCTCAAAATGAAATTGTGCTTCGTAAAAGGCTATGAATAAAAGGCTCTATATAAGTGCATTGTCATATTAATAGTTATTTTGCTAATGCAAATTCTTATTTTCAGTTTAAGAAGCTTCATCTTGGATTAGAACTTGGAGGTGCAAAGACAAAATTGATCACCGATATGGGAAATATTGAGGCACTAGCTGCTGCAGAAGGTGTCTGCATCATGATGCCAGATGCAGTTGGATCACAAGCAGCTACATCCTGGATACAGAACATCCAGTCTATACTGACCAGGTGCTTACTGTCTAAAACAGACATTACTGCTGATTGGAAGTACTCTTGTAAATGTATTGTAGCTGCTGAAACATAGACTGTCTGCTGGTGCAAAGTACTGTCAGTGGAACAATCCCTTACCCAACATGCCATACATGCTGGGCAATTCAAAAGGCATTTTGAGTTTGTCTTGAGTTAAATGGTACATACATATGCACATACATATATACATGCATGCGTACATTAATAAGCCTCCCAACTTAGAACCAGTGGGAGTGAGAACAGGATAGACGAAGGTAGACAAACAGACAGACAGACAGAGACCGAGGAATGATAGATACAAGTAGCTTAAGAGCTGAAAGAGAAGGATTGGTCGGACTGGACAGTGCTGGACAAACAACTCTCTTAGTTCATTAATAGCCAGCCCATGACCCAGTTAGTTCACCACAGTGAGGCAAGACTTAAGACCCTGTGATAATAAAAAATGGCAGTATTAGAATTAGTAAGAGAGTCAGCAGTCAACAGCCAGTCAAAGTAGAAGTCCGTCAACTAGTTGTCAGTACACAAACTGATGTTGTGAACTGCTGGATATCAAATGAACTTATCATTAGCTTGATCTGTCTTCATATTGAGGCAATCCAGGAAACCAGCAGACCTAGTGGGCCTTTCAAATGCACTTTGAACATGGGTGCATAAGAGATATAAACAAGTATGTCTTAAGAAAGAAAGAAAATATAACTTGAACTGAGTCAGGAGAACAGTCTTTGACAAGAAGGCATCATTAAATGAACTGATGTCATCAACCTGATGTCTTTGCCACTGCTTTTTCATTACTTTTGTTATGTTTCATGATTTAGACTGAAGAGGCGAATGATTGCAGAGTCTGAAATAGGATTTGCTGTGCTGTACTGTTCTACAGCAACCCATTGTAATCCCAGCGCTGAACTCGGTATGGCTTCTCTTTATTATTAAACTACTATTGTTGTCGTCATTGTCAATGCTTTCTATGTAACATACAAGTTCATGGTACAAAGCAAAAGGAGTTTTGCAGCAAGACGATTCATATTTAACATACCAGTTTTATTAGTTTTTTTTTAGAATTCATCTTGAAGGTGTTAAACCCCAAAGGCAATGTGCAGTCAGTCTGGGGAGTAGAAAACATATCTGGGACAGCCATTGTTATTGTTTATATTTATTAATTATCATTGTTAATGGTATTCATGTCATCATCATTTATATTTATGCAGTTATTAGAACTTCCAACTGTACAAGAGGATGTTGAAAGAGAAAAGTATTAGGTATGAAGTGAAAGGAAGATCGAATTACTGTAAATGGATATCTGATGGTTGGCCACAAGAAAAATGGGATTAAAATGCTGTATGCAAGTAGGGGTTTGTAAAGAGTTAAACCTATGTCCTAATTTTTTCCAGGTACATTTTAGCCCTACTTTAATGTGGTCTTTGCACAATAGCAGAAGTTTATGTAGTATGGACTTTGTTTTGTTTGAAGCTGTTCCTGCTTGTGGTCTTCCTGCCCAGTCACCGTCTCAGAATCCGCTGCAGTCCGGATCTGAGGTTTCAGAGCGTGCTGTTGGCCAATCACAGTTGACCATAACAAGGTTAGTCCAGTTCACATCAGAATAATTTTAATAAGACAATTTGTGTAGCACTGTAACATGACCAGGGCTGAAGAAGAGGATGCTCTGTGTGAATTAAGAATATATAACAGTCAAATGAGGTATTGAAAGGAATGTCTTGAGGTGAAAGTTGATATTTGTAGAAAGGCTGTTCCATGATGCATGGCCATCAACTGCAATGGAGTGTTATCTGAAATTGCAAGTTTCTGATACAGGCAGTTGATGTTTTTTTTTATGCAGGCAACATACATGCGCATAATCACAAGTGAATTATGTAAGTGTAAGGTTGCGCTGAGATGGTCATTGTGTTGGAACCTTGAGCAAGTCTTTAAAGTCACAACTGCTAAAGATGGATGAGATTGGGTGGTGGCACTACCAGTAAATAAATGTTAAAAAAACACACACACGCATATACAATATGACCAAAGAATCAAAAGTCAGGGTTGACCTGAATAGAGTTGTGTTAAGAGCTCTCCAGACATTGACAGTAGTATGTGACATTTAAAATCTGATACATTATTTAATTCTTCAGTTATTTTTGTCCTCAATAGCAGCCTTTAATCTCTGCTATGTTATGACTTTGGCTTTCCATTGTTGCTGAGCTCTGCACTACGTAGAAGACGGTGTGGCTGTCATTTTGTTTTTAATTTCTGATTTAAAGTCACATTTTAAGAAGCACTAGTGGAGAGTGAAATGTATAGCTGCAATATCTTCTGTTTCAAGGCATAACTTTCTCTTTATAGGCCTGCAGCAGTTGCAACCAGCCTTAACCAAAGTTCCACTTTCAAGACTCCACTTCCACCAGTTCAGGTAGTTAAAATCAATATTCACATTTAGACAAAGAAATGTTCTAGGAATTGTGATTATAATCTCTCTGTAGGGTGGAGTATTTTGACTTTTAGCTTCTGGTTGGTTTGCCAGCTGCCAAATGGTCATTGAATAGGCCATGTCTTGATATGGTTGAACTTGCTTATCTTTATGATTATAAAAATAACTGTACAAACTTTATAAAATTTGACCGAGGTATAGCAGATCAGAGTTTCTTTAAGTTTGTTTGAAATCTTTTCTAGATTAAAGAAGAACCTTTAAGCCAGCCAGCAGCTGAACAACAGAGTACCAGAAATAAGAAAAGGTATGGAATAATAATTGGAAACTTGACACATTAGTATGTGTTCACAGCTTAGATTATTGTGTTATCTCTATTTCCTTGGCCTGATCATCCAGATCTTGTCCAGTGCAACCATTGATTTTTGCACTTTTGTTTTGATTCTGTTCAGCGTCTAAGTACCATATTATCTCGGGTATAGTGCACACTCGTGCATAATGCACACCCCAAGTTGCAAAATTTATCCTAATGTAAAAATCTTAGTACCTATGTATAAAACACAGGTAAAGTTCCACATGCCCTAGTAATAATTATCGTACTTATTTACGTGCAGCCTGACCGCTCTGGTACACATAATTATATCTATGGAGTAAACTAAACAACATCTAGTGGCATGGCTTTCTTTTCATTTATTCCTCAAACATAACTATGCACTCTGAATTAAAATTATAAAAATATTTTAAAATCGTATGTTATAAAATTAGTCTACCAAATGCAAGTTAAAGAAATTGAACCAATAAACTGTAAGGTATCCCAGCCGATGCAGACTTTGTCTGTTGCCTTTGGTTAGTGCAAAAGTGGTCTTCACGCATGATCAGTGTTTGCCTAAAACATCTAAGAACTTTGTTCCTACGTACAATGCTCATCAGAGTATGAGCAGATTTTCTTTGGAAAAAAGCGCACTTTACCCAAGATAATACGGTAAATGAACTCTGCTGTTCCGTGTTTAGTGTTGCTGACCAGTTGCTCCAAAAAGAAGACGTGTAAAAATATTACCAATCACCATACACTTTCCAGGAGCTTTTTAAGATGTTCTCAGAAATACCCATATATTATCCTTAATGCAGGCTGTAAATTTTAGGTTTTAAAAATCTGCTAAAATTGTGTCTTCTCAGTACCTTGTCACACCATAATGAACATGTATCATTAGTGTAACATGAAATTACCTTGTGGAAGTAGCTCAACTGTTTTTCCTTTATAGATTCTGGTTCCTCAGCAATATTAATATTAATTTGTTCTTTATCCAGGGCACGAGAAGAAAATGATTCCAGAGATCCAACTGCTGAAGCAATCACTCCTCTTCCCGAAGAATCTACTCCCTCCAAAAAAATGCATACAGAAACAGACAAAAAATTATTTGGAAGCTCAGATAGGACCACAGGATCAGCAAGATTTCCTGCTGCTGTTAACCAAATTGCTGAATCAGGAATTACTACACTGGGTCACAGTGAGAGACTGAGTCAGAATCCTAAAAGTACAACCATGAAAGTGTCTGGTTACAAAGAAAAGCCAGATTTAAATCTTGTTGAAAATCTTATGAGATGCACAGTTGCAGAGGAAACACCTGAATCATTAGATATGCAGTTTAGCATTGGCTGCTGTGTCGAGCCGTTGAGTGAGGCAGCAGAAGTAAAAGTGGAGGTTGATGCAAGTTTGATGTACGATGCATGTAAACCTGCAAATCGCAGTGCTTGTGTTGATGGAAAAAGCCAGAGTTCACTGAATATGGTGGGCCAGAAAGCAAGCTGTGCTCAGAATAAGAAACTGTCTTCTAAACTCGAAGATAAGGATTGCAAAATGTCTGTGTCATTCTTGGTTAGTGATTATTGACTTTGACCTCTTAATATACTATACAGCTGTGTGCGACATATTAGAATCGTTAATGAATATCCTAGAATTCCTGTTATACATGAAGTAGTTAGCAGAAGAAACTTGGATTTATTATTGTTTTGTGTTTGTCAGTTTGTATCGCACCTTTTACAGGGGTATGAAATCCCAAGGAAATTGTTTTGGGAGTAGATTGGTGTCACATCCAGTTTGTTAATGGCTGGGAGACGTTATATCTTAATAAATAAAAGATTCTGCTGTAGAATTTTATGTTATGTTGTTGCATAGTTTTTCTTTATTAAAAGATTAGTTTAATTTTGCTTTAATCTTGTTTACGTAAGTTAAGATGTTTTTCATTTGTGGTTCCATGGACTGAATGCCTCAGATCTGAAAGCAGTAAAAGATGACTAAGACCATTAGAAAGGCTACTGACAATAGAACTTCATTATAGCACCTACAGATAAAGCAATGACCTCTAGTATAAACTAGACACACAAGGAGAGAGCACTGAGCCCAGCAATAGACCAATACAGTGCTTGAGAAATCGTTCAGTCTGTGCGATCAACTGCAATAAATTTGTGTTAGTAACAGAGCTATTTTAAAATAATTGATTATAAAAAATCAAGTTGCCTTTAAGTGTGATGGGATGTAAATATTTTGCATTAGAAGTAATTCTGATGCTGTGTATACCAGTTTGTGGCCATCTTTAACGAAAACAGACAAGATGGTGGACTGGCTGCACCAAAATCCACCACACCAGAAACATGTATTTATTTATGTATCTGTTTATATAGTGCCTTTTAAGAACTTCACGAAAGTAGTGCATCATGAATGATGGATAGTGCCACCCAGCCCCCTGAACCCAAGAGATGGTTGTTGTATTCTTGCAGAAACCCAGCTGAATATGAGTTAGGTCAGCTATATGTGGTTATTTTTTCAGGAGAATGAATCTGCCAAGGAAAATGTTCAAATTCAGCCAGGCTATTTAACAGCAGCATTACCTATTCGAGTGAGTGGCAGAGTCTTAATAATGCCATTAAGATTTTCTCCCAGTTATTTAATTATTGATAGTTATATTTTAGAGAATGAAACAACAATTTACTGCATTGTTCATCCTATGGAAATGTCAACAATTTTTTATGCAATTTTGCTGTAGCTGGAGAAGTGGACTTACTCAGAATTTTTTCGATATAATGTTGATTATCTCTAAAATCAAATTATTATTTAAATTTTATTTTTGAATTTCTTGTGTTTAGATAACTGCTAATCCCGATTTTAGAAAAATCTAAGAACTTTCAAGAAAACCGGAGCATTGACCATAAGACATTAATTATTTCTAAAAATCACAATATTATAATTTATATTGTTAAATTTCTTTTATTTAGATGACTGTTGATCCAGATTTTATAAAAGTCGAGGAGCTTGCAAGCAAGTTGGTCGTCACTGAAGTAAAGAGTTTGGTTGCTCGGCAGCCAGGTCAGCAGAGATCAAAAGGCGTGGCTAGTGAAGCAGTGGTCATTTGGAAGGGAAGGCCAATTAAGAACTTCAAAAAGTTTAAGAAGGTCAGTTTAAACTTTAGATTTAAAATGTGGGCATTAATTTGGAAAATTTTAAAATGTGTACATGGGCTGAGCAAAAAACTTAAAATGTCTGCCTTTAACTTTAAAAGTATAGGAAGCCTTTAACTTTAAAAATCAAATCATGTGCATGTAGTATTTTCCTTAAGTGAAATTACCTGGTAATAGGGAATAGGAGCATTCCAAATCAAATTTGACAAGGTTTGTGTAAAGGTTTTGAAGCAACTTTTTTATTCTTAGTGTATTGTAGCTTTAGAATTTTTAAGATTAGCTTTAATTCTAATATTGAATTGAAATTAAACAAATCTGAAGGAAAATACTTTTTTGTGTGGTGTGTTATTCAGGTGCATAGTCTAGTTTCTGGCGGTTTGCCTCACATAATTGGAGGAAAGGATTTGATTGTACACGAGTCAGTGCCTACAGCTGCTCGAGAAGACTGGTTTAGAAGTGAACTGGAGGTAAATGTTTTTAACATTTCTGTTTGAAGTAACTGTTTATAGGTTGTAGTAGTAGTTACAATGTTTAACGACAGCTTATGGCATCAATCCCCCAGTGGATACAGTGGACTGAAGAGAGAGGCACAGAACAGAGAAAGATGGCGTCATTGGACATACGAACCTGCCGAGGGGCAGAGAACATAAAGAAGATGGCATCAAAGGCCATTGCCATCGCGCTCCTCCTTTATCCAGGCTTGGGACTGGTACTACCCCCAAACAAGGCAGTGGCAGAGTTCCTTATAGGTTGTAGAATTTTAAAACCCACTTCAAGGCACAGTTGTAACCTGTTGTTGCTGGAATGTGGAGTTCTCAGAGTTTTGCAGTTGCTAGACCATCTGCCTAGAATGCCTAGAGACTGGCTTCTGTGACCACTATCTATCAGTCAGTTAATCGGCTGGCATCAACCATCAGCCATGATCTGTTGGCCGGATGATGACCAACTCTGTACAGATCTGGGAGCTTGAGAGATATCTTGATGATGCAGCTTCTTCTGTCTACGAGGTACTGCTGGACGGTGAGGTAACAGTGTGCTGTAGACTTCATCAGCTTTGTCATTCCTCATCCTTGATGCAGTGCCACTAGGAACTGCTAGCATGATGTCATCTGTCAACTCTGGAGGGGAAACCATTGGTTTGGGTCTATGTATTTCCACTGGTGACTGCTTACTGATGAACTTTTTGTTTTAATAAACTTTTCTATCATATTTGCTAGCATAAAGTGCACCTCAGATTAGTTTCCTTGAAGTGCTTCTCAAAATGCAGTGTTCCATCAAGCGTATCCATGCCACTGAGCAAGATCAGGCCAGGCTGTAAGGCCTGTGAAACTGAAGTGCCTATATAATTATAATAATATGGAGCTGGACTTTTATTTCAATATCTTCTTGTACACGTAAAAATGCTATATATTGGTGTGTACTAGTGTTCAGTTTATTAGTTATCAGTCAGTGCTCAAGGACATTAAAATAAAAATGCTGACAAGAGCACATACATTTTGGACTTCCTGATGAAGCTGAGGTGATGTCATTGAAGTCTTAACAGAGGAAGATAGATAATAACAGTGAATGATTGTTTTTTTTAACTCAAAGGATTTGTGATCAGCCTTCGAAGATGTAACTGTGCAAGTTTGTTTAGAAATGCAAACTCCTTACAATGCTGTCATTCATCAACTGTTTGATTTTGACTGAACTTTTTTGACAGATTACAAGGTATTGTTTGAAACGATCGTTGAGTGATGCTTTGTGCATTACGATTATCCCCTATTGAATTCATTAGATTGGATTAAAAACCCTCTTCAAAACTCCCTTCATGCCATTCAAGTAGACTTCCATATTCAAGTACTGTAAGTTTGAGTTCCAGTATTGTACTGAATTAAATCAAGGCTCCATATTGCTGCCTGAATCATGTAAAGATGCATGTTAAAAGAGGTTCTGTCATATACAAAGAGAGTAATTTTTCTTTGTGTAAGTTATGGACTGTGTCCATTTTAGGCTGAAAGTCAGAGAAACAATTCCGAATTGTTGTCACAGGAACTCAACAGGTAATTACAAAGAAAACTGAATAACATATGCATGCATGTATCACAACTACACTGGATAAATGTTGTAAATGAAGACTTAACAGGACTTTTGATTAAACATGAGAAAATCACTAGACTTGAAAAATGACTGACAGAATGGAGGTTTTTCAACCAATAGCCTCCAGTGCCTAGTATCAGGAACTGATCATGAGTTCATTTAGTGCTAACTTTGTTCCTGAGATAATAGGCATCAAATTGAAAAGAATTCTGATCTGTCTGCAAAAAAACTGCCATTGATCGGATTGAGCTGCTGATGTTCCTTGTATTGATGTTGATTTCCCAAATTTTTAGTTGTCAATGATTTGTTCTTATAATTAGCAATTGTTAAAAGTTCTGAATCATGACAGTATTAAAGTCTTTACTGTAGTGTCCCAGAACTAGAACTTGACCAAATTAAGTAGGTTTTAGTGCTGCTGCTAAACTTAATTTTGGTGGACAGACACCTCTGTTGCTCCCAAGACCATATCCACAGGCTCACAATTTGTGAACGAGTTCTGCTGTTCTGTATTTGCTTATAATTTGTTTGCTTACAATTATTTCTGGTTCAGCTCCATCTAAGTGAACTTAGATCAAGCTTCTATCACACCTCATTTCACAAATTGCATCAAATGGTTATTCTTGCTTGATACAGTGCATCTTCAGGAGCCCATTCATCCTGTTTCTGGCATTGTTCTTGACGTTTTCATCGCTTTTAGTGGAACCAGTTATAAAACTTATCCACATAATGATATGTTGCACTGTTAGACGTTTTGGTGAAGCTGTAAATAGAGAGATTAATGATAATGTTTGGTGTCTCTGCATTTTGTTTCTCAAGTTTTAGAGTTTGCTATGCTTGTGCAGCAGTATTTGTGACAGTTTTCTGTTTCTGTTCCAGCTGGCAACCTCTGGCCCGGAGACGATAAGCCAGAAAATGAAAGCTTTCACCGGCCTGGGACCAGTATATCACAGTTTGCCAATTGTGTTTTGTTTTTGAAGGTGACTAAATAGTGTTTCATTATGCGTGAACTTAAATTGAAATATAATGGTTCTGGGATGTTTGTCATGTTAACTAGATTGTTTAAAAATCCTGGTTAAAATGTGAACTGTGTGAGATGTGAATTTAGTAAATAATACTAATTCCATCTCGTTTCTGATGCAGCACAAGTGCTGAGTATTTAAATTTAGCATTAGTTGTCATATTGACTAAGATGTTGTAGAATCATTACTAAAAACTTGAAATTCTTTGAACAAAAACAGTAAATTATTTTCTGCCAAAGAAACAACAGCATAGGTATTTGCATCTTAGGTATAGGCTATGGACCCTATACACACCTTTAATTACTTAATAGTTAGGAACTTTTCTCTCTCTTCATAAAACTGGGCTGAGAGCACTCATGCATTAATTGCAACTATAGACTTAACCTGCTGGTTTTTCTATTACCGTAATGTGTCAGTAGTAACTTTTGCAGGCACTGACAGTTGACAATCGGTGCCCAACTGCTAAGTTGTCAGACATCCACCTCAGCGTATTAGGTTTAAATCATAATGAAATTTATGGCCTGTTGTCATGCCATGTACGTCTGCAAGGATAGGTTTTCTGGCTGTATAACTTATCGTGTGTGCTACAGCAAGGTCTTTCTCCAGAGGACCTGGAGGCTCTGGACTGTTTCTGATATGGTTGTATAATAAACGTTTGAGTACCTTCTATCATTTGGATTCTACATGTCGTTAATCTCATCCAAACTATTTTAAAATCCAAATTTAAAAGAGAAGTATTTAGAAAATGAAGACACTTTCGGTATATGCAGCTTGATTAGTGTGAATTTCTGGCCAGTGTCATTCATGTATTACACTGTTTTTTGGTAATCTCATGTTCCACAAAATTTGATGACTTGTAAAAGTACACATTTTTATATAGCGACCCTATGGCCTCAGCCCTTATAGCATTGCCAATGTTGGCAAGCTGCAGTTTTTACAGAAATTCTTTAGCCTTCCATCTTAGTTTTGTTGCAAATTTATAATGGATTTTCTGGAACCAGCATCGACCAATAACGAGGTCTTGAAACTGTTGGGTTTGGTTGTTGGTTGCAATGACCATGTGTTTGTGTACCAGAGAAAACATGTTTGATTGTTCAGGCCTCACTTAATATTACAGTATCATATAATGTAATATTAAATATATTATAGGTAAATATATTATTCAGTCACGTGGGTGAAGGACTTTTTGATATATGACAAAGAGCAATTGCTCGAGATGGAAAGATGGCTTAAATGGAAGACTATTTGCTTACATGTCAGTCTACAGCAGTTGGCTAGATCTGTAGCTTCACTCAAATGAAGCAAGCCACAGTGTGGGCTCAGTATGTCCTGGTCTTGTACAGAATGTGCTAGAGGATTACAGTAGAATAGTCGTTTTACAAAGGGGGACGTCTCTTAAGGACATCCGCAAGGAGGGCAGGGACAGGTCGCTCAAAACAAGGACAAAGGCAGGGGTTATGCCCATTGCAGACTTCTGCATTGATAATTGGTACATGGGAACAGTGAGTGCCTTGAACACCAACTTCAGATTGTATCGCATTAGTTGATTTGGCTGGCTTGGCTATGCCTCGTATATGTATCACTGGCTACCAAGCTTCAATAGTCAGAAGGGAGACTTCTTTTTTAACTGCATTCTTAATATTTGGGCTGGAAACAAATGCACATGGACTTGATGTGTGCCATAGGCCAATGCAAAATACTAAAACTAAGTAATTTCTCTGCCTTTCTGCTGTCTGTCTGTCATCTAACGGTATTAATTAACTTTGAGTTGCTAAATGTGTAGTTTGCAAGACTGGAAGTAACCAAGAAACAAAATAGGCCATTTTAAATAGCACAACTGCAGCCCTAAATACAATGACAATAAATAAATATCAATCAAATTATAAAATTATTGAAAAATCACAGCGAGGCCTCCTAAAATGAAAGTTAACATTAGGCCTACATTAAGACTAACAAACTGCTGAGTCCTGACATAAAATACACTTTTCGTGGATGTCTCGGACTTGCTCTTGTCTTGAAGGCCCCTCATCTCAGAGACCCGAGATTCGTGCTAAGCGTACATCTCGGACTGGATCTCAGGTCTTGGCCCCAAGGGTCTCGGGGCACCTCTGGTGATCACGCCAAGTACCTCCTCAAGGGGAATTTCCCTGTTTGAGATATATGATGACAATGAAGTAGCCAATGATTTACTAGGAACTACCATGACAGCCATCTACATTGGGCCATGAGTAAACTGGTCACCAGTCTGTTGACTCCGGTTGCACAATGAAGGCTCGCTATGGCTCTAAATGAGGCTGCCAGAATGCATGCTTTTGTAGCTGTTGCATCCAGAGACTTGATTCTTTCCATTCCAGCACTCTCTCCTCTGGAATATAGACCTATTCTCGCTGACATCTGAGGTATCATATAAGGGACACTGGGAGAAGAGTGATGCGGCACGAAAGTGGTGAGAATTTAAAGGCTCAAATTTAGCCAATGACACTATTGGCAAATGTTTCGTACAGGCTGTATTCATCTTTTCCATTGTAAATCGTATATTATGCGCCTCTGCATATAGTAACTCGCGTTAAATTCTATTCGCTATTTTACTATGTAACAAACACTGTTCCACGAGTTTACTTACTGAACTCGCTCAAATCGTTCCCGAAACGGAAAGCATGCGCTGAGTGTGCGTATGGCGTCAGGGCCTAGTAACGGTCAAGGACTCAATGTTTCTATAATTATACTGAATGCAGTGGTCCTTTGCTTCCTTATAACGGCAGAATGTTAGATCTAAGGATTATACAAGCAGTCAATAATCTTTCGTTAGACCTACTCGCTAACTGTATGACTTACTTCACCTTGTCACCTTGTGCTGTCAGCTCTTTGAGCTCTAGCGACCGTCATGATCAATCTTCTCCATTTCTTTCTTTCCAATGTCGCGTCCCTTAGTTGTGCCAAGTTCATTCCAGTTGCTTCGTGTATCTTGTCCATCCATTTTTTCCTTGGTCTCCCTTGTTTTCTCTTTCCCTCTCCACAAGCCAGCATCTAATCAAGGCCCTCACCAATCTTTTTTTCGTGTCTGTGCTCACATGTTTGTCTTTCCATATTTTTTCTAGTCCATTCATTGCGGCTTTTCCAATCGCCACCCTTCGGTTTATTTCCATATCGCACTTTCCTTCTCTTTCTACTACTGATCCCAAGAATGTAAAGCTTGTTACCGTCTCTAATTCCTCTCCATCCACCATAAAACTGCCCTCCTCAGCTGTTGTCATGATCTTCGTTTTCTTTATATTGAAGTATAGTCCTGCTTTCTCGCTCTCTCTCTCTCTTCAGCCTTCTTATCAGTTCTACCAGATCTGTTTTTACTTTACTGACTTACTTACCTTTTATTATTTCCGGTTTTATCACTAAGGTAACGCCTATCACGCATAAAATTGTTGCTATGACGTCATTGTAATTTGTGTAGAAAATGTTCTGTCAAATAATGGTTTTCCTTTACCTATTTTTTCTATAATTCAATGAAACAACTACAAAGTTGTAAACAAGAAATTTAGCATTTGCTTAAAATGATAAATCACAATGAAGTTAGATGTAGAACTACAAGACGCAACACATTTTATGCGGAGCAATTTAGGTGCTAGGCCGCAGTACCGCCGTTTCAAGGGAAGCTTTGCTGTTAAGAGTTATGCAAAGAAAGTTTGCTGTGTTTAGATTCTTAATTTTCATCAAACGTCGCATAAATTATGAGTACGGAAGTAGAAAGCCATATCACCAGAAAATATGAGATTAAGAAGAGGCTCGGGAAAGGGGTTTGTATGATAGTTCACGAAATGCATTCTTATTATAAAATGTATTATGTTGAAAGTATATTTATTAAAGACAAGACGACAGGACTTAGCGATATTTTATGTTTATTTACAAATGACATATGACGTACAGAACTCTAGCAGACACTTCTACATTACTCCTGTAAATTGCTTCCTAGCCTGCTAAAAAAAATCCCTGTACGTGTTTTCTTAAAATTCTTTCCTGGCGTATTATAATTCTCAACAGTAGACGCATTTATACGCTCCCTTCGTCAACTAATTGCCATTCAATCACAGCGTTACACCCAGTCAGTCTACACTGTACAAGACAGTAGCAACGATTGTGTATACAAATATGACAAGCATGGAATGAGATATCATTAAATATACCAGTACTCGTATTAATAGGTATAGTAATCTAACTGTAACTAAACATATACCAGCTGCTAACAAAACTGTTATTAAACATTTTAAATTTGACAAACTGTTGTAATTGTTCTCTGCTTAAGATGGTATTTGTCATTGATAAGTAGGAAATGACATTGGTTAAGGTAGTGAGTCACAATGTATATGCAGTTCACTTAGTGAAACAATTTTCTGACAAAATCATGGCAGTTATGTATCTTAAACTTACCTGCAGTGAGGAGAGTTCTTAGCAAGTAGAGCCTCAGTTTAGGTTTGATGGGAAAAAGTCCAAGGCAAATTTCAGATTGGGCAACGGGCAGATTTCTGCTCTGCATTTGCAGCAAGGAGCTCTGATTCAGGCTACATCTATCCTTTTCCTGTGTAACAAAATATTCCAATGTTCCCCATTTCAAATGAACTTACGCTAACTGAATACGTGTACATAGTTAAATTTCCCCAATCCAGTATCCCCATGTGTTCACCTGCAGTTGCTACACGATATTTACCAAGCCACCCATCACTGCTGCCTAGAATAATGTAAACGGCCTAGGTCCATAAAAAACAAGACATGTACTTACCCAGGTTTACATTTCATTTTTGATCAGACAATATGTTTAAAAGGATATTTAGTTGCTTTGGAGCCATATTTTGTTTCTGAATTCTTATTTGGCTCTGAATAATTTGTCTGTACAATAAGATGCATGACGTTTAGCTTGCTGGACTGTTAACCAAAAGGTCAGAGATTCAAATCCCCATTAGGGCAGAAAGATGTTAGGGCAGAAATCATACTCAACTATAAAATGAGTACACTGACCACACACTCAGTGGATAGGTCAGGCAGAGAGAGAGACAGACAGACAGACAGAGAGAACAGGCCGCTTGCCCTCATATGCCAAGGCTAATAAAATTACTGTAACTTCATGCCCAGGGCTTACCCCTTGAGGTTAGCTTAAGCATCTGCTGTTTTTCTTTGTCAAAGTTTTGCCAATATGATAAAAAGTGGTCAACAGTTGTTCAGTTGCTTATCTTGTTTCTACCTTCTTCTTCTTCTTTAGTGCTCTACTATCAGGCAGGTCCAGAAATCGATGCCGTTCTTCTCTGTTCCGTGCCATTTCTTTAACTTCTCTTCTCTTCTCTTCTCGTCTCTTCTGCTTCCTTTATCCATCATCTTGTCCAAGAGCATAGTTCTTGGCCTTCCTGTGACTTTCTTTCCCTAAGTTGCAAATCTGTCAGCCTTCATCAGAATTTCTCCAACCTTGAAACCATTGTCTACATTCTCCAGTGCTTATGTGATCAACATCTGAATGTTGATGTTGAATACATAAGGTGATAGTGGGCAGCCTTGTCTGAGCCATCTACCTGAATTCACCTCGTGTACTCTCATTACCACTGACTGTTCCATATATAGGTTTCTTATCAATCGCCTGTGATGCCAGTCTACTCCAGTCTTCTTTAGTATTTTCATAAGCTTGCACCATATTAATCTATCAGAGGCCTTTTCATAAGCCGCAGAGCAGACATACAAATCTTTGCCATGTTGTAGATGTCTTTCTCCGGTGTTCTCAGGAGTCCAATTGCATCTATTGTTCTCTTCCTCTTTTGATTCCAAACTGCTCTTCTATAAGTTGTATGGCTTCTGTTTTGCCTTCCATCAGGGCTTTAGTTTACATTTTCAACATTGTCTTCAGTGATGCATAAGACTTTTTAATAATAAGACTGATCATCCTTTAATCACTGCATTTGCTTGCTTTTGTCTTTTGCTGAGTTACCGTCACTGCTTGTGTGAAGTCTTTTGGCTACTGTCCAAACATATATATCTGTTGGCATATTTTTACCACTTCTGCTGTTGCCCTTTCTTTGAGGTTTTTCAACATCTCAGCTGGGATATCATCTATGCATTGAGACTTACTATTTTAAATTTCTTTTCAGCCTCTTCTCTTAGCAGTCCAGGTCCCACATCTTCAGGGTCCCTTGTGGTATCATCCATTTCTGCATCTGTTGGTCTGCTGTCCTTGTTTTTGTTGTTGTATCTATGTTAAGTCAAAAGGTGTAGCTGCCTTTTGAGTTTTTTATTTAAATTATCTTATTTGTGTTATGTAGGCTTATGGCATTGTTTGGAAAGCCGTCGATCGTAAGTCAGGTGAAGTGGTTGCAGTGAAGAAGATTTTTGATGCTTTCCGAAATTCTACTGATGCTCAGAGGACGTACCGTGAGATAATGTTTCTCCAGGAATTTGGTGACCACACTAACATCATACGTCTTCGCAATGTCATAAAGGCAGAAAATGACAAAGACATATACTTGATATTTGAGTTTATGGGTAAGATGTTTCAGATTTATATTCTGTATACTTTATGTGAATTACCAAATTTTATGGTAATTTTAGATTTATTTTGAGCACTATGTGAATTTCTATTTTCAAGCAATGTGAAATCATTTTAACATAATAATTTATTTTCTTTTTTATTACTTATTGAATTTTTATCATTAGAGACCGATCTTCACAATGTCATCAAGCGAGGAAATATTTTATCCGACGTTCACAAGCAGTACATCATGTATCAGCTCTTCACAGCAACAAAATACATACATTCTGGGAACGTGATTCATCGAGATTACAAGGTGAGTGGTGTGTGGACTGCTTTTTTCTAATGCCTTTTACTTTTTAATAATCAAAGGTTTCTGTGACATTATTGATCTGCTTTGGAAGGTTGTGTAACAGAATTATTTTAATTAATTATTTTTTTACCAGAGGTAGAAATGATCCCTCAAGAACAAAATTAGGTTAGGAGCATAAAATGATTGATCTTTTATTATTATTTTATTGGCTTTATTAATTGACGAATTTTAATTTTTCAATAATTTGATTGACTGATTGATTGACAGTTCTGTTGATTGATTTTTAAGCCTTCAAATGTGCTGTTGGACAATCAATGCAGTGTCAAGGTGTGTGACTTTGGCCTCGCTCGTTCCTTATATCAGGTGACAGTTGATGACCAGGGTGATCCTAACCTCACAGAATATGTGGCGACACGGTGGTACCGTGCGCCGGAAATACTTCTTGCCTCCCACAGGTAAGTTTGCACAAACCAGCGGGTAGAATTATTTAGAAATTCTCTGATGGTGGGCCAAAATGGAGGAGGTCAGCTCTTTAGAATCAAATACAAAAGAATGCAAATTTATTGAATTGCCAATTGAAGTTGTACAGTTAATGACACTGAACAGAGGGATTTTGCTGTTGTTGGCGCATCTCTATGGAAATGGACTTCCGCTATCTTTTCGTACAAGGGTCACTGTTGGTGATAGGGCTCAGTCTGCTCGTTGTTTCAAGACGTTCTTATTTCCCCGGGGTTCTCATGCTGAATGCGCCTATGAGTAGTTTGTTCTGTAAGAAGCGCTATGTAACTTACCAAATACAATACATTACAACACAAAGCTACTTGCAAATGTACTTGCAAAGCTACTTGCAAATGTAGCAAATGTAGCAAAAGATGAAAAGAGGAGATTTTATGCATAAATGAACTGTTCAGTTACTGACAAGGCATGACTCCAGCTTAATATATTTGAATCATGTTTAATGGCTTCCTAGGTGGAGCAGAAGTAATGGGTTAAAGCAGGGTTGTCCAACATATGACGCACTGGCCATAATCCGGCCTGCAGAGTGGGTTAATCCGGCCTGCCAAGCCTTGCAAAATTTTGATTTTTTTATGTCTAAAATTGTGAGCTGCTTACCGCCTAATGTATAGAGTACTTATATATGCAAAAGTAATGTCAGGTATCCAATTAGTACACAAAAAATCGGCGAAAAAAAGTGAATATATAGTAGCAGATTTTAAAGAGGCAAATGAAATTATTGTTCGTTTGTATGCATTGTTTTGTTTTGATTATTGATGAAATTTTGTCTTTAGCCCTCAAAAGTCTTATAAAAATGGCATTGTGGCCCTTCATGCCAAAAGGTTGGACACCTCTGGGTTAAAGCAGGATAAAACTGTTTTGTGCTTGTATGAGCAGTATTTCTTAGCGATAATTGATATCACAGGTGGGGTCATTGAGATCGAAAATGATGGTCATTGGACAGCAAAATCGGGTGTTATATAAATATTTTTCCATGTAGAAATTTCAGATGTTTGTTTTCTATGTAGAATCGAGTAGAGGGGAATAGAAGTCAGTGGGTTTGAGAATTGTCTTGCCTGACCCGAGTTTAATTGTAAAACTGATAACTATTGCAATTATTTTACATGCAGTCGTTGTTGTGCAGGTACACAAAGGGTGTGGACATGTGGAGCCTTGGGTGTATCCTTGGGGAGATGCTGTCAGGAAAGCCTGTTTTTCCAGGTTCATCTACTCTCAATCAGATTGAGCGTATCATTGCTTCAATAGATCCACCAACTATTCAAGGTGAGGACAGCCACAAAACGTTCTCATTTTTTGAAATGGTTATGTTTCAGGCTCATTCCAAGTAAAAGGGATCTTAGATAATACTGTTACTAATAGATCTTTGCACTGCTGTTCTGTCACTTCTTTGACCAGTTCCATTCTTGTGAATTAAATTTTGGTTTAACAAATTTGACTCGCAGATCAAATTAGAAGCATTTCACCAAATTAATTTAACTCTTATGAGCATTAGTCAAAGAAATCACTAATTTGGTTGTTGATTTTTATAACACTGGCTGTCGCTGGCTAAAATTTAAAGCATCAAATGCATGAGGTAAAGGACACTTAGTAATTAAGTGGGTAAAAACATTGTGAAGAATTCGTGGTTTATTTTCCTGGCCAGCCTGTCCACTGTGGGACACAGTGATCTGTTCAGTAGCTGTCACACGGTGGGACTGTAATCCAATGATTGTGGGTTTAAGCCTGCTGAGTGCATTTGTGTAATGACCCTGGGCAAGTTGTTTACATACACATGCCTTGATCAGCAAACTAGAATTTGGTACCAGTGCAAGCTGAGAAGCAAGGGGCAAGTCCTGCATTGCAATGGCTTTGCATCCAGTTCTTTGGGTTTTGTCCTTTGCTGGCTCAAGGGCCTAAAAGAGGAAATGAGCACCTCCCCTAAGTTCCACTTTGGAACACGGGACCTTTAATAGATTCCCCATGCTTTTGCAGTGGAATTATCCCTTTTACCTGTCCAATAATCCTAGTAATAATTTTCTATGTTCCAACAATGTTTGGGCTTGTGATTAATGCTTCAGAACATTATAATTTATCAGGCATCTGATGCAGAGTAAAGGGCATGGTTAAAATGAACAGTTGGGTTGTTCTGTTGTTTATCTGTTGACCAATCTTGTTTATTATTTTAACAGCCATGTTTATTTGACTGATGACTGCAGCTGGCATTAATCTGGGTATCAAACAATTTTCAGATATTGAAAGTATACAGTCTGCATATGGCCCATCACTACTTGAAAAAGCTGCTAGGAGGTAAGCTGTGTAAAGCTTGTAATTGTAGACGTTTTTGGACATTATGTGGCCTTTCATCAAATAAACTTAAAGTTACATTACACTGTAATCTTTTCATAATGCTACTTTTTTGGAGCTTTATTAGGGAGCATGTTATAACAAAATAGTATTATGACGTTTTTATGTTACGATGCTGATTTAAATTTGAGGTCCATGTCACTCACTGTGCTATACAAGAATACATGCTGCTTTGATGTTTGTTACGTCTAGTTTATGATGTAAATGTAAATTAAGATTAGAGTTAGTTTGAAATTAAATTACTGATATATTAATTTGTATTCAGCTTGGAGAGATGACTCTTTTTGTTTTGTTGGGTGATTTTAGTAAAATCATGCTTAATAATCTCGTCTTAACTTGGATTTTTGTGTGTTTTATGGCATTTAACAAAGCCCTCAGAAATTCAGAAAATAAAGTTTATGCCTATATTGGCAACAGTTGGAATGGTCATATGAACTGACATGTGAAAGTAATGCTTAATTTTTATGCTAAAAATAAAAAATGTTGCATTAACATTCTGCTTATGTTGATTTCAAGTACAGCATATGTTCCAATGTTTTCTGTTCTTGTTCTGGAACCATATAGGCCAAGAGTTCCCCTGGATGAACTGATGTCTGGTGTCTCAAAAGATGCCCTTGATCTGCTACATGGGCTGTTGCAGTTCAATCCAGATAAACGTCTCACGGCTGGGCAGGCTCTCAAGCACCCCTACGTCAGACAGTAAGGCATAGAAGACGGTTGGGTGCAAGAGTGGCCCACTGTCAGTATTTTACCATTGCATTTGGGTTTCACATCCTGTGCCTTGTGTGAATTAGACAACTGAAATATTATTGTATTAAACTATGCCACTGAAGACAGTCATTGTTGGTGTACAATAAGTGAACAATTGCCTAACTTTATCTTAGAAAAATTGTCAAGTTTTAGCATCATCATCATCGCCATCATCGTCATCATCAATCCTTGTCGATGTTGCTCGAACACCATTTGGTATTAAAGTAACATCTTTTGGAGGGTAAGACTCTCAATTGGCCATCAGTAGGTTTGGAAGTTTAGACTTCTTGTTTAGGTCGTTCTGTGGAATATATTAAAATTAGAATTATTTTCACTTGTGTTAATTAGACTTTCTTTAAGTTTTTGGTATGGTGGCAAGCCTTTAGATATATAAAAGAAATTTTTAAAATTTGGGGATTTCTGTTCTTGTTCATGTAGTCAGTCTATCCGTCTTTCTTGCTTTGATCTTCATTTTTATAGCAAGTGCCATATGTTCTTGTATTACCTAGGTTTCATAATCCTTCAAAAGAAATCGTCATTGGTCGGAATATTGTGCCGCCAGTTTCAGACGATGTCCAGTTGTCAACAGAAGAGTACCGCAGCAAACTGTATGAGGTTTGTGTTTTTAGTTTTTCTTAAATTTTTTCTATTGAGTTTTGTTTTTTTTGCTTCTAAACTCTGATCAGTTTGAGCCTTAGAAAGCATTAGTTCTTTTTTCTTAATTTGTTGTTGATTTCTGCCTCCGTTTGTGTTTTTTGGCTGGACGTATAAATTGCCTTTGTGTTTCTTTGTTTTTTGCAGATGGTTGCACAGACGAAACTGGAGAGGCGAAGACGTCACCAGGCAGAACTTGAACACAAACAGGCAACCAATGGAAAAGAAAATACCAATGATGAGACCGACGAGGGTGAGGCGGACGGTCACCCAGAAAATATCCCTCCACCTAGTGAACCCATGTCAAAAGCACAGGCAGCTGTAAGTAGAACAGCTGGACATGCAGTTCTGACTGAAGACCGGAATAAAGAAGCAGAACGGAAGGATTCCCAAGTTCAGGTTGATGGAAAAGTGGAGATGCGTCCTGCGGCAACGACTCATAAAGGTAGATCCAGATCTCAGTGGCTCAAAGACTGTAAGACACAAGATGTGTTCTGTTTCTATGGTTACAGGTCATGTTTTGTCTAATTGTTATCAGTCTTATCGTTTTGAGTTTGTGAGTGAGTTTATGGGTTATTTTGATTGTGTGATCCAGACATCTGTTTATGTTTGGTTATGAACTACCTTTGCTTTGCAATGGAATGGTGGTTGTGAGTTTTATTAGTGGAGTAATATGGTAACGGTTGTTTGAGCACTTACTCTCTGTTACTTAGTATTAAGATCAGCTGTATCTCATGTCTTATGTCTTACAATCTTCAAGTTGAGAAGTAAACAGTAAGTCCTGTGATGCATTCTATGTCTAGAATTTGGGTTCATCCCCTTAAGTTAAAAGATCTGAAAAAGTAAAAATATACTTCTCTCTGTTCCACTATGGGAAACTTTACTTTGTGAGATTTCATTTTGCTTTTTGTATGAAAAATACTGCTGTAAGCCATATGATTCTCTTTTCATCTTTATGGTGCAAATATCTGATACACAAAGCAGTAACAGAACAAAAGTCTTGCTACAGAAGCTGCAAATAGTCCACTCAGACAATACAGCACCTTTGACCTTTAATCAGAATACTAACTGTCTTCAAGCAACATAAGAAAAACTTCAGGAGAAACTCAACGATTAAACTGTCTTGCTAAGACTGTTGTGAGTATTTGCTTATTTCCTAATGTTATTTTATGTTGTATTCAGTTGTAGCCTTTGGTCGGACAACGCTTCAGACAACAATGCCGAACGCTACACGTCCTAAGTCCCAATATCAAGTGAGACAGAAGCCAGTTGATGTCCCGTCAAACACCACACACCCGGTGAGTTGCTATAGTCTGAAATGCATCAGATCATCAAGTCTTCTCAATCTTTCCTAGTTCTGCCTAGTTCTGTTCTTTGTGATACAGGGAGTAGATCAGGGATCCAGCTTTCCCTCACAGTTTTAAGAGGCAGTGTAAGAATTCTAGCAGCAGAAATATAATAACAGATGTGGTAGCAAGCAGTCTGGAACAAAAGAACTTGGCTGTGCTATGTGGAATCACCGCTTTGCAGCCTCTCACTTGCAGGTAGAGGTTAAGAAGAACAGCTGTTATAGTTCCCATTTCTCTCAGCTTAAACACCACCCACCGTAACCTCCTCTCTCCTCCTATCTCTCGTTTCCTGGGACCCTGACTTGGTTCTTGACTTGGCATCTTTGGATAACCCCACGGACTTGATGCAGTGTTTGTGAATAAGCTGGTGCCCTGCGCTTAGCTTTTAAGTAGTGCTTTAGAAATTTTGAGTTTACTATTACGATTCAGCTGTTCTTTATTCTGAGACCTACATTTCTCGTGGTTTTTGAGCTGGGAGGTAATGATTACACCATAATTTAATTTCAGATTGCTGTTGTGTTTTGCCAGCAAGGTGCAGCTGTTGGAAAAGTCCCATACCGACAGATATCTGCGCCTGCAGTCGGTCGTGGCCAGGGCTACGCTAGGCCACATTCTGTCATCTTCTCTCGTCAGGCAGCCAATCCAGTGATTTTGCGTGACTTTGATAAACCAATGCTAGGGGTCACTAGCAACCGAATGGTAAGCATCACCTAGCTTTTAGGTGATAATTAGAAATTAATTTATAAGGTCACTTGCAGCCAAGTGTGAAATGGTAACTAAAAAGTTCTTGGTAATTGTTATACAAGTGTTCTATTTATAGCTTTCTGTTTAGCATGTAGAGGTGGTCATCCTAATAAAGAACAGCCTGAACCTCTGCTTATTTTTAATGCAACGTAAAAAGAAGGTTAGCAGTTCAGAAAACGCCTAATCTGTGTAAGAACCACCGCAAATTAACCAGGAATGTTTAATAACCAATCGTTCTTAACTTCTGAAAAGTGGTGATAGTGTTCATTGGAACTATATTATCATCCAGACTAACCCACAAGTCTGCAACCCTAACACTAAAGAACTTCTGTCCTAATGTTCGTAATTCCCAAAGAACACAGAAAGAAAAGAGCAGAAGTCGTCTTGAACCCAAAAAAACAACGGCAAATAAAAAAATGGGTGAAACAAATGCAATGTAAAGTGTGGTATGGTAAGGCAGTTTGACCATCGTACCATCCACAATGAGTCCTGTGTCAAAACATTAGTCTAAGTATTCGTTCATTTCAGATTCCTCAGCAGCGGTTATCATCAGCTAAGGAGCAGCCATCCATCAATTTTAGTGGCAAGAAACAGTTTGACAATCAGAGGAATACTTCCACGATCAATCCTCGTACCTTTGCGAACCATTCTCAGCTGTATGGAACCATTTCAGCAAGTGAGCTGGCCTCACTGCATTCCAAGAAGTGCTAGCAGGCCATCCTCCACTGAAGAGACACAGGAATTTACTTAAATTTATGTTCGATTCATGTTTGTCAGGTTGCTAGTGTTCAAAGGCAAGGGCAAGTTATGTTAGCGAGGGAACTGAGAGTAAGTTACCTGATGAAAATGGTTTTCAACAGCAGTTTGCTTGATGCACTTTGGCAGCAATAGTGGACACTGAGTTTCTTCAATTAGGAAGTACTTTTAAAATTATTTCCTATTTTATGACTTACTGACTGGTTTTCTGACGTCTCCTGGAAACTAAAAGGATTTGACTGTGAATAAGAGGAGACATTTGCCTAGCATTTTGTTGCTATGCTTCTGATCTATTTTGAAGTGTTCGTATACTTTGTCACTGTAGATACACATCAAAGCATTCAAAAGTATTTTGGTTGCCGATATCTGCAAAATGTTAGCTTGTGCTATGTGGAACTGACAAGTTGTAATGTGTCTTTTAATGTAATCAAGCATTATGTCACACACATTAATTAACAAAGAAGAGCTACAGAAATGTTGGTTAAATCAATTACCAAGAGTTCAAAATGAGTAAGTTAATTCAGCATATGGTTTTCCATAATTATACAGACATGTATAATATTGTTATAGGCTTATATCCTGTATAAATGTAACTGAAATCACTCCTCTTTCACAAATCCAATTCTGATTCCTATTGTTTTCCTTATCTATCTTGCTGCTCCATTTCCAAACACCGTCCACCATTGCTGTCTGATTGCCTGCCTGACCCTTGAACCTGGAACTGAATCTGACCCTTCCTGCCTATCGATTTTGTTTCTGACTGAGCCTCTGTAAATAAGCTTGTTCCCATGACTTACATTTCTTTGGGCGTATATGAAATCAAGTTGTTTGGTCAGTTTTGGTGCGAGGTCAGAATTGGGGGGGTCACGCCAGAGAAACAACATGGTGCTACAGTGGAAATTTGTGGTGATGATGGCCATGGGATGGTGCAGGAGCGGAAGCAGAATGGGGTAGCTTGAAATGTTCGGTTTCAGTCTCTAGTGAAAAGCTGCAGGAGTGGGCTAGAAGAGGAGTACTCATTTTGACATGCAAGAGAGAGGATGAGCGATCTAGTGGAGTTCATTAAAAAATGCTGGTACCATGTAGATTAAGAAGCGGTTGAAGAATTTGAGAGGAGACTGGAGGCAGTAGTGAAAGGTGTGATGAAGAAAGAAATAGATCTGGGTGGTTGGATAGTGAATAGCTGGTATATTGGTCCAATGTGCTATGATGTACGCGATATACACTAGATACGAAATAATTGCATATCTTATATGTAAATGTACACGTTTTTCTATAGCGACCGTATGCCCTCGACCCTATCGGGTGAGATCCTTCACCACCGCTACACGCCATTTAAGATCCCCGTGCACGGACCGTGCTAGCCCCAGACTACAATGCCCTTCAGACTTCTCAAACGTCTTGCATTCACCAGTTTTTCACTATCCAAAGGACCTGATCTGTTCATTTCTTCATACTTTCCTATATCCCGACCATCAATCTCCGCTCTGAAGTTCTGCGACCGTTGCTTGATCTGCAATGCGCCAGCCGATATTCTCGAAAGCGCCACGACCGCCTGGTCACTCATTTTGCATCTGCACCTATAAATGATGTTATCTCTACTTCGCTTACTTTCTTGATCTCATGTAAAGTTTCACTCCAGACTGAAACCAACCTCTTCAATATATCCTATCCTGCTTCTGATCCTGCACCATCCTACGATCACCTTTGCCATCGCAATCGTTTTCCAGCGTAGCATATCGCGTCTCTCTCGGTTTGACTCCTCTGACTCTGACCTGGCACAGAAACTGACCGACAACCATTGACAACCTGGCTCTTGCGGACCTGATTTTGATATAGCGCCGGTGTAATAAGCTGTTCTGTCTGCATGACACAGCTTTGCGGCAAAATTTTGTAGATTTGCATGGGTTATACGTGCATGGGTTGTTGGTTCTCAAAGCTTTATGTTTACAACTAAAGTCGCCATTTGCACGACCCATTGAATCCACTTGGAAAATCCCTATGATTTGCCTTGTCAATTCGCCCAGCAGTCACTGTGAAAGCGCATGCGACGCTACGTTACGATTACTTACTTATTAATGTTTTTAACTGAGCCTACGTTTCACGGCGCCATACAAATTACACCTATCGTCAGCTGGCGCGCAATCACTATGGAAACGGATAGATACTCCGTAAACATTGTGTTGTTTTTGGTCGCTTTTTAGCAGGATATCTTAAATTTGAGAAATGGCACAGTTGAAAACGGTAATAAAAGTTAAAACTGACACAGACGAGTTCGAACTGCATGGGAGACCTTGCCAACTTTCGGCTTTTTCGTTTATTCCGCCGGATAGAAAACTCTCTAAGGAAAGAACTTACTACAATGTCGAGAAAAAGGTTGTACCGTTGTTTATTTCAATTCTCAATTGAAATATGGACTGATAAAGGAAAAAGTAATAACAGCAAATGCTGAGTCTGTTTTTGGGGCCCCTTACACACTAGTTTAAGAGTTTCTGTTGATTGTCTAGGTGGATGACTCATGTTATGAAGCTCGAAAACCTGAGCTGGACCAGTAAAGTGAGAATTTGTGAAATAGCATTTCTCCGTGTTTGGGTCCGTTTGGGCCCCCTTACATACTATCTGGAAGCAGGTGGGGATTTCATGGTGATTGTCTAGCTAGATAACTCAGGATATAAAACTTAAGAACCTCAGGTTACTTGCCAACTGAGGTTTTTAAGTTTTCTATAACTCATCCAATGTGAATGGTAATATTTTGTTGCTTGTGATATTTTTCTCCAAAATCTTTTATAATTTCGCCAGCTGTCAACATCAGTGATGACCTTTGCATTCATCGGAAAATACAGAATGTAATAAGTAAATACGTATTATCCTTTGCAGACCAGAATGGATATATGACAGAAGACATACAGGCTCTATAGAAGCTATTCAGCTAAGACATTGGGTAAAGTAATGAGTAAGGCTAGGCAATAAATATATTAGCACAGACCAGATGTTCACAGTCAGAACTAGTCATTAATATCTGACACCAGCCAGATAGAGACACCACCTAAAGGGAAGGGAAGGAAAGGATGTCCATTATAAAGCCAAGACAAATGATCCCGTGAACAGAAATGACAGCCGAGAATAAAACTCCCCCGCCGGCCGTGGTCGAACAGTATAGCCGAAGCTCCATTTCAAAGGGACGCTGGCTTGACCACCTAATGAGAGACGAAGAACACATGGCAAGATAACGTAGTCCTAATAAACGCAAGCGGTCAAGCAAGCATACCAACAGGCATAGACAATAGGACACGATCCCTGATAACGCCAGCGCGACTACCTTAGTCGTAGTGAGTATAGTAGTTGTTGCTAGTATTATTAATAAAGGTAACTACTAGTAAAGACACACCTAGGCGCTCACTGCAGGTAACGGGAAGGTACAGTCACGCTAGAGCCGGCCGGCCCAGCCGAAGTCTTAGCCCAAGAGACTCGCATCCGATCCTAAAAAGGAAGCGCAGAACTTAGCTTAGGGAAGCAACCAGGTATGAGAAGTCCCTGGATCCCAGCCAGCGTAACTGACGCCCTGCGTCCAGAAAACTTATATAAACGCCAGAAAAAGTAATTTGGACAGTCTCATCTGAACTAAGCTCTTGGCGAAGTTTAGGTGATACTCGACTACTGCGGACACCGACAGCAGACATCGTCTAGTTCTTTCATCTGTTGTAAGTCTTATATTAATATAATTTCTCGTAGCAAGCGAGTGCTTTTCTTATTCTGTGAGCATCCCCATAGCTGCACTATAGATACGTGCCACCTGTTGTGGCAGATGCCAACAGAATCTGGACTAATATAGCAGCAGAGTGACATGTATTAGCAACAAAAGCTGAAGATGTCATCAGATATGTGAAACATGGCCAAGTGGCTTTCACCTCTGCAACCAGGCTTAGACATAGGTTGTCCCCAACAGTAACGTCATATGTAAGACATATGAACCCCATATGACAGGATTCCGGGCTGTTCCCGTATGGGGCTTCATGTCTTACATATGGAATCAAGCACCTTTTTGTGTTAACCGATATTTCATGTTAAATATTTTCATGTGTTTCCACTGTAATATGTTTAGCATTAAGTTTGTATGCATGCATTTAGACAATTTGCTTGTGGGTTAAATGAATCCGTTCTGCTGAACGTCGATTTACTGAGAGGGGATGAATTTGCATTAATTAACATGAAAGGAATGAATTTACTCAACAGCTTCCAGCAAATATTCTCAAGCCAAATCAAATTTCTAACAAATAGTGCATTTGGCAGAAGTGTGACAGACACGTGAAGTTCATTACTATTAACAGTCCTTGTAAAACTTGATATTTAATTAGACTTGGTAACTTAATTGTAAATCAGATCACAGTAATTACTCACTGATTTCTCAGGCTACGATTTATTGAGATCCACCTTTCTCAGAAGAGGTCTGTTCATAGAACTTAAAACTCTTTTAACCATTATATAGGGCCTTCCTCCAGAAGAAAAGCCTTTGCATATAAAGTCAGAAGAAGATTTCAGAAGAGGACTTAGCAAAATTTGTTATGTAAACAACATTCTGAATAATCATCATGAATCTCATCATAAGCATACCAAAATTATATCCAGGTGTTTGTTCCATGAACAAAAGCTGATAATAAATGTAATTTATGTAATTGTTAAATGTTAATCTGTTTTTTCTGCTTGCCACCATTATGCCCTGCTCTTGAACCCGAGTTCCTTTGGGCTCAAACTCATCTTAACACTTCTGGCCATTTTTAAAAAGCCTTTTAAATATTTAGAAGTGATATCTTCTGATTTTGAACGAGGTTCCATCAACATCCTCAGTCTAAAACTCAAACATTGAAAAGCATATTCTGAGCCTAATTTTATCCGTAAAGTACGTCTGGCTTATAATGCACGACCTTAATTCTAATTTCAACTGAATAAGAGTGTTTCATGGCTGTTTCTGTAGGAAAGATATACACACAACGTGTATGATCGAACATTCCTGAAGGATTTTGGATTTAATGACAAGCTTGCTCGTTGTGACAGAGAGCATTACAAAGCCATGGGACTTTGTGTCAACTGTGAGGTAGAATCTTAGAATCATCAGTCTAGACTTAACAGCCTTATCTGCCATAATCTAACCAACACTTCTTCAATCTGCTCATTTTCTAAATTTTGAAGAACCATTATAAAGGTGAATGAATTCTGTACAGTTGTTTGGTATTTATGTAGCCCATACAACTTCACTGATACTACTTCCTGTGTTAATACAGTGCAGTTCGTGTAAGTCGAAAGACAGGGTACCAGCGTAAACATTTCGTCTTAACCGAATTTCGTATTAACCTTTAGGCAAACATAACCGCAGCATGCCATCCAGAAACACGTTATGGCTGCATGACTTACGTTGCAGCAGCAAATGACGCATTACTGTATATGATCACAGTAGTAAACCAATTTTAGGGTCATTTTTAGAGTCTCGGTGAACCACTAGTCTGTTTCACCCTGGAGCAGGAAGCAAGGGGTATTTTAAGGTTTTGTGGAAGGGCCAAGGCTGATACATTCCATTATGACGCCTTCGACAGTGAGAATCGGCCTCGGAGAGGGGTGGGCGCGTCAGATAGCGTTTGCAGGGTGCTTAGGAGATTCTGACCATTGACCAATGTCTCCTCCATATGGCAAAGACTTGTCAATGAGGATATTAAGCCACTTTGAGAAGAGCTCTGAAAGTTAGATGTATGTCTGATAACAACAGGCACTAATATGGCTAGAGTAGTCAAAGATACTTGAACTGCCTAATGCGTGTAGCTATAGGGCACTTCCACTGTGGTTACATATCTCACTACCATAAATGTGCCACATGACTGGCTTAGCGTCCTTTATTGTCAGACAAATGTACCCACGAATGAAATGGCCACATTAGTGTAGACAGCTATAAATGTTTATTTCCTAAACATAGGCATCATTATGGTAACTGTGATATCTATGGTCTCGTGCATCAATGGATTTTGATGAGCCTGAAGCTGTGGTCTGCCAGTCTCTTACCGGTAATCAATCACCCAATTAGAGTTTAAACATGTACCCTATGTCACTCCTCGAGTGGTGACATTCATCAAAGACCGGACACTGTCAAACTAACATAGGCGTATACGGAAGTGCGAACCCGAAACCTTACTGCAAGCTGCAGCTGTTGTGTTTCAGTCAACATTTCATCTTATCAGACGCACTTAGCACTGAAATAAATTCACGGGACCGGAAATCATTTTCGTAATAACCGATAGTTTTGTCTTATCAGTTTTGTCCTAAGAGAATAAGTTAACGTTATTATCGATTTACATCGGAATGGGTCAAGTTTTCGTTTCGTACTAAGCGATATTTTGTCCTATCCGTTTTCGTCTCAAGTGATTTGCACTGTATTGACCAAGGATTCCTGAGCATGCATTGTAACACATGACAGTGAAGCCTCTAACTCAGAAAAACTGTCACTTATGCCTTGAATATAAATGCACAGTGAAACCTATTCACCAAGAAGTCAAAATGTGCATCTAGGTTATTATGCCTTCTAACTTTCTTTTAGGGACCAAATGCAACACTGCAGATATACCAGACCCTCCTTATTTATATGTATCATTATAACATGAATTCTTATAGAACACAGTAGGAATATGGATCCCAGATTAAATGTGGAATCATATTGAGACTTCATTATGCGACCTTTGTCTCCATTGTATGCCACACTTTTGTTTAACAGCCTCAGTTAATACTAAGAAGGTATTAAGCAGCTTATGTTCTGTAGAATTAGCTAAATGTTCTTTCTTGTAGGAAAAACCAAAAGCCGTTCCCTGCTTGTCATCTTCCATCTATGGGCACCGAATCGACAAACCCCTGGAAC
Organism: Norana najaformis; assembly: GCA_964023275.1. Taxonomy (NCBI): domain Eukaryota; kingdom Metazoa; phylum Annelida; class Clitellata; order Crassiclitellata; family Hormogastridae; genus Norana; species Norana najaformis. Next base: position 9,618,488 of record OZ029916.1, on the reverse strand, counting down.
GACAGGACCGATCTCACGTTCGCATTGCATACGTTGCTAATGAGTTCTACCGGCGTAATGGAGCAAACATGAAGCCAGACGAAAAGGAAGGTGCACACCTTCAGTAGTCACAGGAACGTCTTAGCAGGGTCTTTACCCGGTAGCACGGCTAAATTACACAAACCCTCATTCCTAGTAAATATCCATAGAACAAGTATCAGTCAGCCAGGAAATGTCACTCCAATGTGTAAATACAGTATAACATATAAAAGACTAATAAGTTTGCCTCTGTAAATAGAATTAAAATAGTTCAGGATTGGACAGATTTTTTGGACATCTGAATGATTTTTGCTGGTCTTGCATTGTGCAGGCAAAACAAATACGTAGAAGAAATGCTTTAAACTTAATATTATTGAGACGTATGCACATTTTTGCTTGTTCTCATAATCTAGCAAAAAGTTGCCTATAAATTAAAAATCATTGCTGTATGTTGGGTTTCCATGCAATTTAACAAGATTAACTAGGCAATTCCAGGAATCGTTCCCATTTAAAGATATTTCTCAGAAGTGACAAAGGTCCAAGGCAGATTTTGCCAGAGTTGAAGGAAGCTACTGATTTGGCACTTCTGGCTAACATTTGCAGAAGTTCGCTGGTCCAGCAATTTGGAGCAAGATGTTTGTAGCTTCTGACATAGTAAAATGGTTTATGATTTGTGTTCTAGAAGCCAAACTCAAAACACATCAGCCATTTATTTTGTGATGTTGGACAAGATGAATGGAGCAAGTAAACAAGTCTGATTAACTGTTTGTTAGCATTGTTGTTGAAAGTACCAGACCAGGGTACTGAAGCAAAAAATGTAACTTTCAGGCCCTAAGTAAAAGTAGTCATTGACAATTTTACTTAAGTAAAAGTAAACAAGTATTCCTCCAAAATAATACTTTCAAAGTAAAAGTAGTCTATTGAAGATATATATGTATATATATTTATTGAGCACATCTGTATATATGTACCAGTGTCTGTGGCCTGCCCCAATCCGCAGCATTACCATTTCCACAACACTGGTAGCCGTCTGTTCTGGGCATGTCTACAGTCGGTGTATAGTCCGAAATTCAGTCAGCAGCGTCGGACTCTACCACTTTTGTCCACATGTGGCAGGGTGTCCAGCTATCTATATGCTCGATATATCATGATATCTATATATATATATACTATGATTTACAGATGGGGTCTATTTTTGTGTACTCTTTAGAATATTATTTGGAGAAATACTCTTTTCCAGTCATATGTGTGTGTGTATATATACATATATAGGGTCAGGATATTGTACTTGAGTGTGGTTTGCACTGCTGATGTAACATCGGAATGGTTCTGGGTGGACAGAGCAGTGTGGTAGGGGTGCCGAATGGCATCAGAGATTTATTCCTACCCCAATGGTTAGGATCATGGATGAGACAGTTGGACAGGAGCACCCAGGTTGCTTGTATTGGGTTGGAGCATTTCACTGATCTGGACTGTGATAATGCAGCCATTCTCACCAGAAGAAAAGATGCTGGAGATCCAAGTCCTGTGCATGTAAATAATGGATCAGCAGGTACATAAATTTGGGCTCAAAATCAAAAAGAAAAATTCAGATGAGTGTAGGAAGGGCATTTTATGAGGTGCTTAGAAGGCACTATATTTGTGTCTGGATACATACATTATGTAGTTCTTAAAAGTGAAATTATCCATCTACAGATTTTAAAGCAGAATTTAGGGCATGGCAAAATATTTGATACAGGTTTGCCATTAATAACCCGAGAAATAACTTAATCAACCTTTCCAAGTGGAACCAAAACTTTTAAACCAGTTGTTTCACACACCTGGACAGTCAAATGGGTAGATATGCAAACAACTGCATTCTGCATAATTTTGTGGAATATTATTTATAACTGCTGTTGTGTCTTGTGGCCTTTTACAAGGTATGAAGTAGCCACATGCCAACTTGGAAGTTCAAGAAGGCAGAGCTGATGTTATTGATGTTTTAATTGATGTTATTTCAGGGAAAAACATGGTGGTCTGACAAGTGGAAAATCATTAGCATCAGAAGGTTATGTTTATTCAGTGCCGTGACTGACAATGACTACATAACCATAAATCTGTTAACTGGTATCTTGACTTCACAGAACGAATTTCACAACTTGCTTCAGTTCAGCTTATGTTCTTTGCTCTTGTAAGGCCACAAAAGTTCAAAGACCAAGTTTGTTTCAGACCACATGTACAACACAATCATAAAGCAGAAACAAAAATGAATTTCGTTAACGCTGACCATTTTATTAGTTCTCTCAAAGAAAGAGCTCAAGAAACTGGTTCATTCACTTTAAACTTTCTCAAACATCAGACATCGTGCAGTCCACAAGCAGCAGAGGACTGACAGCCCACGAATAGTTTACTTTAACTTCTTCTTTGGGCGGATGTTACTTGTTCTGCCACACTTCTTCTTACGGCAGTTGGTTGCACGAGGATGAAGCCTGGCATAGCACCTAAAACAGAACAGCAATTCATGTTTTACTGCCTGATAAATCATTCACAAAATGATTTTAAATGACTACTGTTGATAAGAATATGAAATATAGTCTACCACGTCCATTCATTAACATTTTTACACTTTCTCATTTCTTAAAACTGAATATAAGACAATAAACAGAGTTCTTGTATACATTCAATTTATTCAACTGTCTGACTGAAAAAGTCGAAGCAAAAAAAGTGTAAAACATTGGGGCAAAAAGTAGCTCTCCTGCAAATTCAAACAAAGAATCTCATTCAAATTGGAAGCATGAGTTAAGATACAATTACACGCACAGTAGAACGACTGCTTCAAGAGATAACATCAAACATTAACTGTTTATGGCCACCAACTATATGCATGCCCAAATACTTTAAGGAAGCAACCCAATTAATGAGGGTAATGAACCCAGTACCAGAGGATCAATTCCTTTCAACAAGCTTAACCAAACCATATGCAATGAATTTAATACAGTTAAACTCGAGAGATATTACACTGATGATTATATTACAACAGAACTTGACGACTGTGTACCAAAGAGAAAAAAGAAATGTAATAATGTATCTGCATACAAGAAGCAACAATATAAATAATCTTATGTGAAAGCCCACGTCAGTATGCCTTAGATTTACAACAAACACAGACACGAGAATGGTAAACAGTGAACGAAACAGGGTGCTGCTCTGCCTGACACCTCTGCCATTGTGGAACTGAGGATACAAACTGCCATTTCATCTAACTGCCACAAAAGCTTACCATACCAATTACAGATAAACATCAACAGCTGCTACTAGGATATCATTAAGTAACTCCTTAAACAACTTATAAAATGCCTTTGTAAGATCAAGAGCTGCAGCATGCATACAACTACCTCTAATGTTGAAATAATTAACGGTCGGCTTCATGACAAAAATAGCAAACTGTGCAGCTCAGCCCACAAGACAAAGCTGCAAGCTGTCAACCTATTCCCGGCATAAATCAAGTAGCAGAGATTCAATAAACTGAAATTACTGGGATCAAGGTAATGGGTCTGTAGTTTACCACATCATTCAAATTTCCGTTTTATCTTTGGTTATAGGAACAATAGTTCCATGGTCAAAATTCTCAGGTACAAAATCCACCTGAGAATGTCCACACAGTGAAAATCTTACCTCCATGATGGCAAAAGCCAGACATTTACAAATGGAGCTTAACATGACCAAGAACTAAACATTAAACCAGCAGCAAGAAAGGTAAGACACCAATGATCTCCAACTTACTTGCGGCAAATCATCTTATCGCAATTGTACTTCTGAGCGAGCTGACGAAGCGAGGGCTCAATGATACCACCACGAAGACGCAGAACAAGATGAAGAGTCGACTCTGAAAATTTAAACAATTTTTATCAGGATGCACAACAAATATCTCAAAGATCAACAGCATACAAGTCAATGTAAAACAAATACCACTTATATTCACCCTCTGTTTCCATGAAAGCTCTTTAACCAACTCTTCTTGAGGTAAAATATGTCTAAATTAATTAATGCATGTCTGGAACACATTAAAGCAAGCAGCTAAATTTATTAAACTCGTCTTTTCCACCAAAACAGCAATGTAAAGTCACACCAATATTAGCAATATTAGACCTGCTTCACTTCTCTAGCATTTGACATTACTAGGGACACATGAACACCATATACAACTGCTTGTATTTACACTGATCAGGAAAAGTAATAGCAAGGCAAGCATATTAAAATGGTCATGATGGCAATCTGCTGTGTTGCCTCAGAACTGTTAAATGAAAAAATATACCTTTCTGGATGTTGTAGTCGCTCAGTGTTCTTCCATCTTCGAGCTGCTTTCCAGCGAAGATCAGACGCTGTTGATCGGGAGGGATGCCTAAAGATACAATTTATAGTGTAAAGTTAATGTTAATTCATTTCACTACTGGAATTTTAGACTGAAAGCTCAAAGTCTTGCATACTGAATTCATTCCAGTTATTTTTAATTTGAACTGGAAATTGACAGGACATGACATCTTAAAGCCCATAATTACGACAGTACATTATTTCTGTTGACTCCTAGAGACTAAACAAATGTCTTATTCTTTACACTCAACTGACCTGGTAACCCTTGATTGCAACCCAAGGGTTAAGCAATGTTTCACTTGTTTGAAGCTATATGGTTTTCAATAGAATCTGCTAAATACAGACCTTCCTTGTCTTGGATCTTGGCCTTCACATTTTCGATTGTGTCTGACGGTTCGACCTCAAGGGTGATGGTCTTCCCAGTTAGGGTCTTGACAAAGATCTGCATCTAACGAGCAAAAACATATCAAATTCAGTAACTAACAGAACATTAAATATAAGAACTTAAGTCAGTTGCTTTAATTTGTTATTCACTTCAACTAAAAAGCTGTTTCACTACTGCTTTGATGTTAACTCAAGTATAATTCGTTCAGACTTGGATCACGAGCACACAAATTGTGTGCATACAGGGTACTCTGCTAATTTGGGCACAGGCAATCATCACGGCCATCTGCTTATTTTGGCCTCTCCTGTTCCACTTCGAAACAGAATATACTCAGCGTAAACTTTTAAGCAATAGTGGAAAAGGTGCCAGTTGTCTGGTACCTAGAAATTTTGATCAGATACAACATCGTAACGTGCTGTATTTGCTTACAAATCATAACTGGCACAACGATTGCATCTAATGAGTCTAAATCAACGATTTTTTTACAGATTTAACTCATCATTAGAGTACGTTCAGTTCAGTGACGATGCATTTCTTTTACGCGGAAAGTAACGAACTACATTTTAGTACAGAGGTATCACGTAAATTTAACTCCTTCACAAACTAGCTTTAGTGCCATTCTAAATTTAATAATTAAAACAAAGCTTAATATTAAATGTTCAACAGTGAGGGTGACGTTAAAAATGGAACTACTGGCCTAGTTAGCTACATCAGTAAGCGCGTACGCCAAGGAAGCCTCGGTACGTGAGGATCCCAGGTTCGCGTCCCGGTCGTGGCTTATTTCAGAGATTTGAATCTCGGGCTAGTACGGTCCGTGCGCGGGGACCTTAAATGGCGTGTAGCGGTGGTGAAGGATCTCACCCGTGCGCGGGTCGAGGCCATATGGCCGCTATAGAAAAACGTCTACAATTTACAATTTTACTACTACTACTCCACGAGTCCCAAACCGTGTGATAATGAAGACTACGAATCGACTATTATTTTAAAATCAGTCTTTAAAATAGAATTAGAAATAGTTATTAACAGCGACCTGGTATGGTGTTTAGTTCGGTATTTATATCAAATCACGACTTTATTTTTTTGTTAAGTGTCTTTACGCAACGAAAACGTTCAACATCGCGTTGCGTTTTCACCAACATTGAACTGGTCAAAAAAGTTGCAAAATACATACATCTACTGATAAAAACCAGCACACCCAGCAATCATCATTTGGATACTTGTTTTGTGTCAAATATTTTTGTATTAATTAAATGAAAGAAATGGATTAATTCGGATTGCGAACTTTCAAATTTCATCTCATTCCTACCTTGGCGATTGTAGCCTTTCAGAAAAGACCGATTTCCGCTCCGACCTTCCTCCGTCAGATGTCGTTCTCGAGCGTAGATCATTCTTTTCTTTAGCCCAATACACAATCCTGCTTATTATAAGTAAGTAAAGTCATTGGCTTTCAGTCCAAAACTGAATTCATTGTTCTTGGTCTACCAGATCAAATTAAGAAAATCCTTGATTCTTCCATCCAGTTACTAACTAATTCCTGCATTCTCACTTTCACCTCTGATTCGCCTGTACCCAATCTTGGCATACGTTTCACCCAAATCTCTCCTTTTCAAATCACAACTCCAACCACTCACGCACCTATGCCGTTCATACTCGTGACTTTTACCGTATTAGATCTATGCCGAATTTTAAAACTGCCTCTATCTTACGTGCTATTTTAAAAGTGTCCTCCGTTGGTCTCAGAAATCGTACCAAGTTTCACAGCCTAGATCTTCTTCAGATTATTCAGGGAATTCAAATATTAGACAATTTTGTTGTTGAAGGGTTAATTGATACATAAATAAATAAAATAGATATTCAGAGAACTTCTATAGAGCCACTGGTTTAATGCTCAAGGCATCAGTCTTCTTATCTCTATTTCCGCTCCATTTCCAAACATCACCCATCGTGCCGCCACGCTGTCTCTCTTCCTGACATATGGATCTTGATCTGGAACCGAACCCCATTTGCCTATTGACTTTGGTTTTGACTGAACCCCTTCGAATAAGCTGGTCCCCGTGATGTGGCTTTCGTTGGGCGCTGCAGAAATCTCGAGATTACAATTACTATGATTGAGAGATATAGGTTCAATTTAACTGTCCAGCTGTTATTTTGCATAAACTCATGGCAAACGGTTGCAGACCATGACGTCGATTTAGAAAACATGTAGAGAAAACCGAATAGCATAACAAATAGTTTATATATGTGTATTTACGTAGCCTGTTATTTATGTAGCGCCGTTACAGAATCTCGCAAAAAGCTTTGTGTGCAATGCACTTTCAAATAAAATATTGGTTCCTGCCTAATCGAATTACTTATTTCCGCCATTTTTACTATGCAAACAAATATTTGTTCCATAGCTTTGCTTTGCTTATTGGTCAAAGCGTTTCTGCGCATAAGGTTACCTTGTTATAGTTTGATGGTTCAGGCTGAACTGGACCATGTTACTCTTTGGGCGGACACGTGTAACTTAAAACTTAATCATAAAAAGACATGTGAAATGATAATTCACCGGCCAAGAATGAGAAATCGTCAAATAATTTTACCCAATGTTATTCCTGGTTTAACCAAGGTATCAGAGATGACAATATTGGGTGTTACCCTATCGAGGATGTTAAATTTTGATTCTCATATTGATCGGATTCATAGTCAGGCGCGTCAGTCTTTATATGCCATACGAATTCTTGTAGCACATGGCCTAACTGGCCCTCGGCTCTACCACGTTGTCCGAGCCACAACACTGGCCAGGATGCTATACGCCTTTCCCGTGTGGTGAAGCTGTGCTGGGGCACAGGCCAGGGCTCGGCTCCAGGCTTTGATGCCGAGACTTGTGCGTCTCCTCTATCTTCCTGGGGACTCCCCAACGTTCGATGAACTCTGTGGCATAGCCGATGCTCGTCTCTTTAAATCAATCTTGAACTATCCAAATTATGTCTTACATCAGCTGCTCCCACCAGTTAAAACCCTCAGTTATTCCCTACGGCCCCACACCCATGATCGTATTATTCCCCCTGCTGACAATTTAACGCGTAAATGTTTTATTTTTAGGATGTTGTATGAATAGTAAGTTTTCTTGTGTTCTTAAATACTTGTAAACCGATGTGCGATTAGCTATTGGTTAATAAAGAATATCTGCATACGCTAAATAAATAAAATAAAGAATATAATTACTTACTTACTTATACGTGTAGAAATCTCGAGATTACGATTACAATTACGATATTGAAAATGGCTGCATTTAAGATATCGGGCAAGCACGGTCCGCACACTAGGACTTTAAATGGCTTGGCACCCATTCAAACGGGCAGCAGAGGTGAAGGATTTCACCCGATAAATTCACTGAAAATTGAGCAAGGTCGAGGTCATACGTTGAGGCCTTCTCTCCGTTTTGAGGCTAGTGGAACAGGCCTTTTAGCAACGGCGTACTTACTGACGTTTCCTACTTTTTTCCTCCGTTATCCAATGGCAATAGAGACCTAGCAACCACGTGACTTACTTCGTCGGCCAATTAGAACTGCGTGCCAAATGTTCGAATTATTGATGAAAGAAGAAAGTTAACAAGATAGGAAGCTTTTGGTCGCTTGAAGTGTGGAATTTTGCAAAAGCTTATTAACCGGATAACTGTATATTCATATTTTTACTAATTGGTTAGTATATCTCAGTACTGAAAATATCTCTTCCCGAGGTACGACCAACTTGGAGCGAAAACCGACGTGTTAGTAACATAACTAACCACATTAGTGAAACATTCTTGGGGTATAGCGAATCCCCGAAATCGATTTTCTAAGTGCGACCCAGATTCCAGAAAATTAAGAAGATAACGTTTGTATGGCGAAATTAGGACTTTTCCTGAAAGTCAGTGTGTCCACGACGGATGTTATTACATGGGGGAAATACTGAGATCCCATACGTTCGGCTACTATTGCCGATTAGATAGTCTATATTAGTTTTCGTGATTTCGACCGCTTTTTATAAAACTGTTTTCGGGAAATAGGGCTGATGTGTATTTTCAGCGCTTTCAAGGGATTCGGGACGACCTCAAACATTCTTATACGGTAAATTAATGTCAAATGTCGCAGTTCCGAACTCTATGTACATATGTATACGTTTCCGTAGCGAGAGCATAGCAGTGCGGTTTTTTCAATGAATTTGTTGGATGAGATCCTTCACCACTACTGCCGGTTCAAATGGGCTCACGCCATTTGAGCTCCAGTGTAAACCTATGGACCTTGTTAGGTCAGGATACAAATCTTTCAGATATAGTCACAATCAGTATGTGGACCGACTTCAGAGGTGCTGTGATGTAATGCTTCTACTGAAGGAGCTAACTGGGCCATTAATCATTTATAACTACAACACATATGACACAGACAGAACAGAAAAAATTAAGTTCCAACACTTTCCAAACCTAGTTATTGAATTGTGCTAACAGCAAGGTATATTGTTGCTTAACATTTAAATATTTGCTTGTATCTGACAAATTTAGGTATAAACTTTTAAGAACCTCTCAAAGGTATCAACCATAGGTAAACATGTAGAATCGGCCGCTTGCGATTGCTCAGTTAAAAACAATATGGCATCCACATACTGCAATAGAAATTAGAGCGCTGCCATGTACCGGACACACTGCCAGTTAACTACAACACAAGTAAGTAAGTGAGTCACTCAGAACGACTTGTACAGCGCAACTGACGTGGCATCCATTCAAATGGGCAGCGGTGGTGAAGGATCTTTTGCATGAGCTTTGTAGTCCTGTTTCAGGTTTGGCTGATATCTTCACTCCACAGCCCAAGATGAAATTGTTCTTCCTTTAGCACACGCTTTAACAATGCAACTTTGCGCCTTTTTGGTAGAATGGACTACTTGATCTGCATGTTCTTCTGGCTAGGGATGCTTGATACACCTTTCACCAACAGTTGAAAACTGTTCTCTTTTGCTGGGTCAGGGCTGGGAGCACCTCTGGGTTAATAACTTGAAGGGGCACTACGTAAATGTGCTGAATGAATGGGCAAGGTTGAGGCCATGCAGTCACTATACAAACACGTGTATTTTTAAATTTACATAAATTGAGATCCTTAACTAATTCTTGTAACTCTTTGAGTAAATCAGATGCTGGGAGCTGGTTGTTTTGATTGAATCAGCAGTGGTGATTTGTTTGTGATCAAATCATTTACTTTGAATTATGTTAATGTTATCTTCGTTTCCTTACAGTGCATCAGATGGCGTCAAAACCAGTTGAGGCTGGAGTAAGTGGCTTCTGATCTCATTTGTTTTAGATATATTCAGTTTGGCTGATTTAGTCAAGAAATCCTAAAAATCTGTTTTCTATGTGTCAGACTAAACAAGTTTTATTTTTAGACTACAAAACTTCTGATCCAATATTGTATAGGTAATTTTAAATTAGAACAGCGTAACTAGTTACGGATAGCCTTTTTATTCATATTGCCTTATTTGGGAATTTTCTGTTTGAGAAGAACAATGAGCCACGTAGAGTCTTGAAGCCGAGTCAGTCTGGAAACCATTTGACGGGGAACCAGATAGTGGCTGCTTCTGCTGCATCAACCAGTGCAAAAGACACATCTCAGAAAGATGCAAGCAGTGGAGAAACAGTCGGGTATTTTTCTTTTCTCCTATAACTAAAAATGTATGCTGAAATTTACTTAAAATATTTAGCCAGTTACATAGTTTCATGTCATTCTCAGGGTAGGACAAACTCATTTTTTTGTGATGATAACTACCAAAACTCCAGAGACAGTGTCTAATAAAATAAAATTATTTAGAGAACGTTAATCAGTAACTATGATTTTATATTGTAAATTAATTATAACTATGCTCAGTATTGGCTGGATTAGATACTTTGTGTTAAGTGGTTGTTGTGGAGTACATGTATTTTCCTTTTTGCAACATGGACTGATAGATTTCTTTATTTACTTGCTGCTTAGACGAAAATGGTCGTTGGATGAATTTGATATTGGTCGGCCACTAGGAAAAGGGAAATTTGGAAATGTTTACTTGGCCAGGGAGAAGCAAAGCAAGTTTATTGTTGCACTAAAGGTTTGTTTTAAGTGCTCTGTAAACAGATTTGAGCATTTATTTTAATTATTTTGTCTGTTTTACTGACTGGTGGGCCTTTCTTATCTGTTTTTGGTATTCTGTTTTTGTCTTATTGTATTTTTTCAGTTTAAATTCAGGGCATACAAGGTATTTGTGAGGGATAAAGGCCATTGTGTAAAGAGGGTGCCTTGATAACCAACATCTGGATCAATGTGATGCATATATGAATATCTTATATGAATGCTAATATATATATATCTTTGTGATCATTGTGCAAAAGAGAACAGTTTTCAACTCCTGGTGAAAGGTATATCTAGCACATTTTCAGCAAATCCTATATTGATTCTTCCTCTTCCACTGATCTCACTTTCCAGTTCAATTCCAAACACCATCCACCATAGCCGGACCTTATACTGCCGGACTGCCTCTTGGATTTTGACATGGAACTGAACCCTTCCTGCTTATCGATTTTATTTTGACTAAGCGCCTGTGAATAAGCTGGTTCTTGCAACTTAGCTTTCATTGGGCGCTGTAGAAATCTCAAACTTACGATTACGATCCTTTGGGAATACTTGGGAATTCATACTTCTGTAGAGCTGTTATAACAAACTAGGTCAGTTACTTAATTTTAATCAACTGAATTGCATGATCATAAACCTGTGGACTGAACCAGTCAAGATCCAAGAGCTCAGTCGAGATGCAGGAGGTTCAGGTTCAGGTAATGACCCCAAAGAGTGGAGAAAACCAATTTATAAATCAAAACCTTTCAAAGAGGTCTCTGGATCAGTTTAGCTTGGGACTTGAAATCAGTAAGGGAGAAGGTACATGTCTGAATTACTCTATGACAAAGGCAAGACCTCACTTAAAATAATTTGCCACTGTGGTATGGTATGGTTGCAGGTGAAGTGTTGGCCTGTTACCACTGTGATTTGTTATGTCATGTGAAATGACATCGGTGGCATTGCCATAATCCATTGCATAATTTACGTTTGAGAGAGTATGATGAAGTTTATTCTGCAGTTTAGGCTTTCTGTATTCAATGCATTTGCTTGTTGCTTTCAGTGATTGTAATGTTTTGTTTTTTTGAGGTTCTTTTTAAATCTCAACTTCAGAAAGCAAGTGTAGAACATCAGCTGAGAAGAGAAATTGAGATCCAGTCCCACCTGAAGTATGTAATATCAGAACTATTGACATGAAATTTTATTAAATTTAATTAGAAAATTATTACATTTTTGCTGCAGTTAATCTGAGGATGATTGAGCTTCATTGTAAATTTTAAACTATGGTATCAGTTGAAGGTACTTGTTTATAAACTTGTAGAAGCATTTCATTTCGCACTTATACTGTTTACCTGCATGGATACAGGCCTCTGCAGAATCAAAGTTCAGTCACTCTTGGGACTTGCATCACCCAATGATGAAGTGGTTGTGACAGATAGGTGTTGTGGAACCTCATGATAAACTACTTTTGGGAGCCATATCAGATAACATGTAATAAGAAGTTCGTGTTATAAATCTGAATTAAGAATTGGATCCAAGTCTCAGACTGCATTATGTTAGAATTTGTTATAGTGAGATTCTTAGAATTGGTTATAACGAGATTCCAATGGTGTGATTTTGTTGTTATTTGGTGTTATATGTTAACTCTTGTTAGATTGAATGATAAATTTTTTACTGTTTTGCTAATGAATTAATGTAATATTCCTGGCTTTCTTTGTGATTCAGGCATCCCCATATTTTGAGGTTGTATGGCTATTTCTACGATACGACTCGTGTTTATCTCATCCTTGAATATGCACCTAAAGGTGAACTGTATAAAGAACTGCAGAAAGAAGGACGATTCAATGACCAGCGATCAGCAACGGTTGGCAGACCTGTTAAAGTAGTTATTTTTTTAGGAAAGACCTGAAATGTGCAATGGAGATCTGTGTTTAGAAGTTGTCTGTTTCTGTTGTGAACAGAGCTTCTGAAATGCTTTGGATGCAAAAGTGCTCAGTTAGAATCATTGGGTTTGAAGTGTCAGCCAAGCTGAAAATTTCTGCATGAGTTGCTTAATTATTTGAAGAAAGCAAAACTGAACTTGCATGTAAAAGTCGAATCCCTGGATGGTCCCGTAGTTGACTAATAATCTTAGATTATGTTAGGGATAAGGAACGATAAAAGGCTGCCACTCTGTGTCATGAAAGGCAATGAGGAGTTTGGGCAATAGTAGACTAATTGTCAGAAACTTTTGACACACTCCGTGTGAATTTATCTTGAGTTCAGATGGCTGATTATATTAAAAAATATTTGTGTTTGTATAGACAAGTAATGTTTGATAAGGTATGTAATTTCAACTATTCAGGGTATTGGCATAATTTTTTCAGATGTGTTACGTCTTTGCTTCTCGTGTACTGTTACTTCTAGAGGTCTAGCATTGAATTAAAATGTCAGTCAGTGGTGCAGTATTAATCTCTGCTGCAAATGCCTTACATTTAACTGTGCTACTGAATTATTCTATTCATTTATGAAATGTTTGTGCATTTCTAGTACATATTTCAACTGTCTGATGCTCTTATGTACTGCCATTCCAAGAAAGTAATCCATAGAGATATTAAGCCAGAAAATCTCCTGCTCGGACTAAAAGGCGAGCTGAAAATAGCAGACTTCGGTTGGTCGGTGCATGCACCTTCATCCAGGTAAGGCAAAGCTGGCTGTGGAAGAAATATTGGGACTTTTTAATGCTTATGTAACACAAATAATTCTAATCAGATGTCAGTGGTGTAATGAAGCAGTTGTCTGTTAGGCACCATACAACTTCTCTACATACTCTGACTACCACCAGCTAAAATGAGCTGTTTTCTTGTGCACACTATGTTGTGTATGTTAATCATTGTACCTTACAATACATACACTAAACAATAGAATTTGTTGTTGCCATTGTGTTCACATGCTGTAACACTTGAGAGATAAGATGATATCTAAATGTCTAGATATGCATGTGAGCATGCTTTTTCTCATGTTTCTGGTTGTGTCCCCAGGATTCACTACTTGAACTTTTGGTAATTTATCAAACTACTATGTTAGTAATTTTTGGTGCAGTATGAATTATAACGTCTTAAGTAAATGAATAAACATGTAAATTGGTGCCTTAAAAATGTCCTGAAATGGGTTTAAAGTTTTGCAGATACAAGTACATGTTTTCAGAATTATTAAGCTAAACTTGAATTTAGAAAGGTTATACAGCACACCTAGGGGGCTGTCTTCACCTCATTTCTGTTAATGTTTCTGGGTATAGGTGGTCATGTTTTTGTTGGCTTCTTGCATTTCTGGTAACTTGAATCATAAATTCAAGATTTTGTGCAATGCCCAACAAAAGCTAAGTTGTGGGAACCAGCTTAATCACAGGCGCTGAGTCAAAACACAATTGTTAGACAGAAGGATCGGAAAAAGTTTCTGGTCAAGATCCAACGGTCAGGCAGGCAGTCAGACAGTTACCGTGGATTGTTTGGTATTGGAATTTTGAATTAAATGCCTATGTTAGCCAACAGAATAGAAAGACAATATCCAGTTCAGTTACATCAGTGGGTTACTTGCATTAGAATCAGTAGTTCATTCTGAGTGACAGTGTACATTTTAAATATTGTACATTTTGGTGAAAGCAATGGTATGTTACAATGTGTGTACCTAGTATTTTTTCCATTATGTAAGGTTGCTCTTGCATTTCTGGGGCTAGTCTTGATTGGAAATGAAAGGAGGTTTACGTTAAAATATTCATATTCATTCATGCATTAAATCATGTAGTATTATTACAAGAAAAGTTGGAAAACCAGAAATGGCTGTTAAGCTGGTTGTAGCGACATGCAGTTACGAAGTTTGATTATTTTATGTTAGACGAGCCACACTGTGTGGTACACTCGACTATCTGCCACCAGAGATGATTGAAGGTACAACACATGATGATAAAGTTGACCTGTGGAGCCTCGGAGTCCTTTGCTATGAATTTCTTGTTGGTCGTCCTCCATTTGAAGCCGAAGGTCACACAGAAACCTACCGAAGAATAACAAAGGTTGACCTGCGCTTTCCAATGCATGTGTCGGCTGGGGCTCGAGATCTGATCTCAAAGGTATTTAACTACATATTGATATTGGCCATCCCTGAGCAAATTGACATTTTTTTATTGTTTTTGTTGCAGTCTTGTCCTTTTGTACAGAGCTAATGAGAGAATTTAGAGACCAATAAAAAACTAGTTAATATGTAGTAAAGCAAAACTAATCAGGTGTTTAAACTTCTGTCTGCAATAGTTGTGTCTGTAAGATCTTTCACTTGAAGCGTAATTGTAATAGTTCTGTATCTGGACGATCATGACAACCACTGCCTAGCTACATCAGTTTGAATCATACCCAAATCTTGACTGTTTCAGAGATTTGTATCTTAGGTTAGTACAATCCATAAAAGATACAATAAAAAGTTTTGAAGCCTACTGAAATGTGTAGCAGTGAAGGTGGACCTCACTGGATAAATCAACTAAAAGATCATCAAGGCTATATGTATGTAGTTGCTTCAGAAATATGCATACTTATATACCTGGCTACCTAGGCATGTACTTATATCACTTAAAGGAAGCTTACATTACAAACAGTAAAAAAGTTGAATCCAGAGGATGGCTTTTGGAAAGCGCATTTAGTAAATGTTGCAGTTGAAGTAATGTCTTCTTTTTATGCTGGTAGTAGGTTTCTTTGTTTCTGAATGACTGACAATACTCATGGGTTTCAGCTGTTGAAGCACGATCCGAACCAGCGCCTGCCTTTGATCCGTGTCATCAATCATCCATGGGTGAAAAGCCAATGTATCGCTCCTCCAACACCTGGCAGTCTGGCATCAATGGGTCTCACCAATCTTTCAACTGATTCTTGAAATATGTTGCTGAAACTCTACTAGCGCTTTCCAGTTCTGGTGCCACAGCAAATTTCCAGAAATGCTGATTTCACTGTTTTCTGTAAAAAGATATTAATGGACAGAAAGAGACAAATTAGTGATACCTCGTGTTCAAATATTTCTAACAAGTACTTAGTATGTGTGCCAATTATTCATGAATAATGTTTGACTGTTGATGGCAAGATTACATCAGTTTCTATGTTCTCTGTCAAAGTTTCCTGCATGTAATTAGTTTTTGAAATAATCTACAGTTAAATTGAGAAATAATTAACATTTCAAACATGCACAAGTTGGTTGTGTTAACTTGTCCATAGATTTCCTTTTTTCAGATTAGTTTCAGTAGCTGTTTTATTCTTGGTATGATTTTGGCCACATTTTCGGTGTTCAGCTGACTACCTTTTTGTTGATGGACATCAGAGGCTTTGAAGTGGTCAGGGCAACAGTTCCAGCATATTCTACACTCCTAATGGTATTCAGAAAATGTTTCTGTTGGAAATGCTTCTAACTGAAAATTATGGAGTTTCTTAGTTACAGAACAGAAAAACTTGAACAGAGTTAAAACAGTAAGAAACTGGAAATGTGTCTTTTCAATATGTAATATAACATTTATCATTTTTATTTTATTTCATTTATCATTTCCATTGTGGCACTATTAACAAAGTACTCTACAGTGTAAGACACTGAACACAGAAACGTTAATCATGAAAAATTGGTTAGTGTTAAATGTTGGTTAACACAAAAGCATGCTTAATCCTTTCCTGTACCAGTGGTTTTAAATGTAAATTAGTTCCTTTGTCACAAAACTGATGACATGAAAATATTACTTAAATAACACACAAAAATTGTTGGTCTCACATAAGAAAATGAAATACAAAACCTTGGATAACATGAAATGTTGATTTATTTGCAACATCTGGCTCGGCTAATCCATTATGAACAGTCATATTTTATTTAACTTAAGGTCTAGACCTGGTATGCTCTGGTGCTGGTTGAGATATTCATTGCATAAAGTGCAACGACGTAGTTGGGCCGCATCATTATGTCCCTCTCTACATCAGTAATGGCCTTTGCATGTACTTTCAGTGTGGAATAGAATGTAATATGTCGTATTATATGCACTAATCTATTTTGACTGAAGTAGATATTTACCACCTATTGTAGCAGATATCAATGAAATCCGACTCATATAGCGGCCGAATGATACATGTTAGTAATAAAGGCTGGAGATTTCATCAGAGGCATGCACAAAATATGGCTAAGGCCTTGGCCTTCACCTGTGCAACCTGGGTTAGCCAGATTGTATTCCAAACCATGTGAAACCACATTGAAGCCATCATCATAATTCACTTAAAAGTGCTTCCTTAAATCCAGTACAGCATATACAAGTAGGTTTTGCCCAGCTTAGTTGATCAGACATTTAACACAAATTTCAGTTAACATGAATTGTTCACGCTTCACATTTCGTGTTAAACGGTTGCACTGTATTTGTGAATTGTGAATCAGAATCTCAGTTTTTGACATTTAGTTTTGACTTACAACATTGTTAATATGTTTATTTTTAAGGCAGCATGCTATCAGTGTTTTAATTGTGATGTACAACATAGTTAGGTAGAACTCTGATAAACCACGTTTTACTTTAACAATGGGGAAAAATCTCTTAAATTGTCCACGCTTTTTGCACTGCTTTGTCACATCTGATAGTAATGACGTTGGGTTGGACTTTTAGAAAGGCATTTCTGAATTAGCATCGTTTGAGGCTAGAGCCAAAGACAACCTTGGCACTGAATGGTATGGCAAATTAAAGGTTTACTGTGGTAATCTAATAATAAGGCCCTATTAAAGGCCATTTGGCTATGGCCTCAATCTATGTGCAGCATCCCAAGTTTACATGTTTAGCCCGAATGTGGCTTTTCCTACAACTCAAAGTAACATGTAAGAATCCAAGACTACAAAATCTGGAAACCTTGAGGCCTTTCAGTCTATGCAGAGGTCGGATTTACTACAGTTGCAAGCCTTGTCCATACATGGAAAGCGTTGTGTGATGTGTGTAAGCAGTTTACAGGTAACTACGTTGATGTCGAAACCCTGTTTTAGTTATTGATGTTGTCCTTTTATTCAACTGTAAGAATTTGATTAAACTGGCTGATAATTGCAAATTTTAAAGTCTAAAAATTTCACTGTCCACAGGCAACCCATAAAGGACACCCGTAAAGAGGGAGGGGAGGGGTCATGCAGAAACGTTTACAGTTTAAACCTGTCTTAAGTTGCATCTAATTAGATCTGTTAACAGCCATGTGTGGTTCCATTGTGAGCTTCTCTTAAATAAGATAGACCGAGTACTGTAGTTTATTAATGATGTTTTTCACGATGTTCGTCTTTTATTTTTCACAGGCTTTGAAGTGCGGTCGTCTGCAAAGGGGAGGAGGGGGGGGGGGGTAAGGACAAATGCGGACAAGGGGGAGGTCGGGTCCAAAGTATGTCATTTTTTGCGGACGTCCTTTATGGACGATCCCCAATGCATTACGATAACTGGATGTCGAGGTCCAGACGTAACTTCGGGGGTGGGGTGACCAGCCCAGTTCTACGTTCATGGCCATCCACATACTACCCATTCTATTTTTATTTAGACTGGGCATGCAGTTCCATCTTTGCCCGTACGTTCCGTGTGCCTTTTCTGTCGCTGACTCTGGAACTCTCTTCCGGCAAATGTTCGCTCGGCAGTCTGTTTTTTCCTTCAGGTCTCGACTAAAAACTTCCCGAACTCATTTCCTCCGTAGGCTGTCTCTGTGTCTTCTAGACTCCTCTTTGTCTTTTGGACCCAGACTCGCCATGGAATTTGACTTGGACACTGATTTCGCTTAGCAGCCACCATCGACCGATGCCTGGAGCATTATTGCAGTGGCGCTACAGAAGTTCTTAGATTAAATTAGATTTCTATAGCGACCGCATGCCTTGATCCTGCTGATTTTTTCAATGAATTTATAGGGTAAGGTCCTTCACCATCGCTGCCCGTTTTATTTGACTCCACGCCATTTGAGGTTACAGCCTACGGACCGTGCTAGCTCGAGATTTAAATCTCTGAAATATAGCCACTATCGGTATGCAAACCGGCAACCTCACGCACAGAAGGGTCTTGACATGGAGTCGATATAAACCATGTCGACTCCTATTTTAACTGGATAACCCGATCTGAACTCTGATGCAGCTGTTATTCTCTCGGTCGAATAACCTTTCATCTGGTCAAATTTGGACCCAGCGTATCTTTCGGTTATATCTTTCTGCCGTCTGAACTTCGGCCAGGAGTAATGTGGGCGTACCTTTCCCAGAGTATCGCACAACCTCTTCCCGTTATCGAGTCAGTCCGTCGTGCAACCTCACAACAGGGTACTCTGAAATCGAATCCTTTTGAGAAGCTATCTGACGAAACAACGGATATTTTGGCTATGACTCACTCGGGAGCGCACTGACCAGTTTCTCGAATGTCACGATGACGAGGGGTAAGCTTCTGTAACGTTACCCCTTTGTTCGCACAGACCTACAAAAACGAGTTCGTCCCAGAGTTTCGCACATCTCATCTTCCTGTAATCGGTAATTATTCCGTCTCGAGACCTCGCAACAGGGTTGGCCCGTACCCAGAAATCCGTTTGAGGGGGGTATCTGAATCGTACAGCGAACGTTACGGTTGACTTTACCGAGGGCGCACTGAACAGTTTAGTTTGTCTCTTTAGTAGTTGGACAGACTCGTTTCCTTAAGAGCACTGAAGGGGTAAATTGTCTAGCGCCACCTCTTTATTTCACACCAAGCTGTGTGGCCTATTCGCTTCCCACAAATTTACTTTTCCAACTTTGTGATTTTTTTCTTAATCATGGTCACAAATGTCACTCGTTTTAGAGCCCCTTCCCTTCAGGGTGATAGTTTGTGGATGCAGCAAATCGCATCCCCTATGAATGAGTGGATAAAAGACATTAGCAAAGCACATGCCCCAATAAGAAGGAGAAACATGTCAACTACATAAACACACTATTATATAGAAACACAAACAAAACTCAACGGCCAACAGACCTATAGGCCTTCAGTATCTACTTATAGGCACATACATGTAATAGCAGACTAGTGGACTGATGTAATTACTACATGTGTCAGATAATCTTGTATCGGTAGACACAGGTGAGGTAGGCCTACACTTCAACAAGCAGGACAACAGAATGACAGAAATACAGCCTAGAATAATTATACTTGCCATGTAAGCTCGAGATTTTTACAGCGCCCAACATGTGTAATATATATATATATATATATATATATATGTGTGTGTGTATATATATAGGCTACCTTATGTACCTAATAACATACTGTCTCAATACAAAACGTGTTTATCCTAAAGAAAGCCGTAATACCTTCGACATACATATATACACACTCCTTTTATGTACACATGCAATTAGGGTTTAACATCCTGCGCCTGCGTTAACGGCACCATCTCCATGGCAACATCTCTGGACGATAACGTCCGTCGACTCGCATAATCCTTTTACGTTGGGAGGGAAGGAGACCCGTGCAAGCAGGAGACGACGATGCTCCGCCGACGACCCACGCCTTCGCTGAAGACCCACCCTCCAGCTGCCGCCCGCAAGACCCGCCGTTATTAATCGCGACCCTAGCGAAGCGCCCGGCGCCCGCAGACCTACAAAAATTCTTGAGGCTTTTCTTCAAGGCACAACAGCTCCATTCGTGACGAGTAGAAAACGTCTCGATATCTTCCGACGAAGTCCAGACTGGCAACGATCAAGAAACGACAGCAAACGAAAGACAGATTTTTATATAGCGCTAGACTTCGAATGCATGATAACTGCAGTTGGCCTGCATCGATAGTCAGGTTCATAGCACGTTTACGCCACATGGGATCCGAAGTTTAGCTATAACCTATGTCGTCTGCTTCTTTTCTTTAGTTTGTATCACAGTTTAATTTCGGGGATCTTTGGGCTTTGCAACTTAAACGGTCGGAACTCGGCCATAATTCAAACGGACAGACATTAGGGGTTAGGCAAAACTTTAAATGTCACTGTTTTATGGGGCATTCCACGATCGCTTTTATGTAAATAGAACGTGAAATTAAGTTTTACAGTCTTAATCGAGGAACTGGAGTAATGGGCATGTCACATTGCAAATATTAGTAAACAGTAGTAAACCGCATCTTGGCCTACCAGGCAGTCTGTCTGTCTGTCTGTCTGTTTGTCTGTTTGTCTGTCTGTTCGTCTGGTTTACTCTCTGCATGCACGCCACTATTATATTAGTTTCCGTCTATCCCGTCTTTCGTTCATCTTGCTCCTCTTTTTGTTTTCTATCTTTCTGAGGCTCCCCTCTTTCTGTTCTTCTCTTCCCCCTCTCTATAACCTCCACTGATAAATGTAGGCCATGCATAGGCCTTCTTGTTTCACTGTTGACAGGCAGCCTAATATTAGAAACAGCCACTGACTAAACGTTCTTTAGTCTGTCCTATCGCTAGACAACAACTTAATATAACAAACTGTAGGTCTGTAGGCCTATTCGTACAAAGAATACTGGACCATAAACTCGTAGACTAGGCCTGAATTAAAATTATTATCAGTTATATTTATTTCAGCATTAGGTCTCCTATAGATATAGTTTCTATATTAGGCCTAAGTTTAGTCAACTTTTACGTTGTTATCAATGAATATGTAGATAGTAGTAGGCCCTATATACGTAGAAGTAGGTCAAACACTGTCGTAAATTTATTTCCATTGTTAGGCTCATTTAGTCTGTTGTTTATCTATAGTGGGTGCTGTCGGCCGTCGTACTACCCCTCTATTGCGTCTAAACAGATGTAAATGGACCCTCTGGAACCACCCCATTATGTTTATTCATCCACTTCATATGGGGAGTTAATTGAGGAAACTATTTGGGTGGCTTTGACCAAATCATCAGTGAAGTTTGGCGTTCCATACTTACTTGCAACTCAATATAAAATAACCTTCTGTTAACTTAGATGTTTCAATGCGAGATCTTTTTATGATCTTCAGTCGGTTTTTATCAAACGTCGACAATATTCTTCTCAACAAGTTCAAATAAAGCTCAGACAAATACATGGCTGGTTATATGCGGTTTAACGGAGCTGTATAGTGAGGAAATAGCCTTAGGCATATTGTATTTTAAGAAATTCGGCTTTCCATACAATCGCACGCGTCTCTGTTTTTAAAAGGCGAAGAAAACCAGCGCATAATTTTTTGGCCAGTGACTTTCCACAGAGCAGAGAGAAACGAAACAGACGAATAGACAGAATCAGATAAATGTACACGCAGACAAAGAAACCGAAGGAAACAGAGGGATATGACAGACAGACAGGCAGACAGGGACAGACAGACAGACAGACAGACAGACAGACAGACAGACAGACAGACAGACAGACAGACAGACAGACAGACAGACAGACAGACAGACAGACAGACAGAGTGTTTCCGTTCAGAGCGAGCTATACGATCAACAGCAGAGTGGCGAACACGAGGAGACTGGCTCTCAAGTACTCCCGTCTATTTAATCGTAATCGTAAACTCGAAATTTCTGAAGCGCTACTTAAAATCTAAGCGCAGAGCACCAGCTTACT
>OZ029916.1:9571106-9591106 GCA_964023275.1 Norana najaformis | reverse complement strand
TCGTCATTACTGCATCAAATACGACCTTTGAACCTTTTGTTGTCGATTTATGTCTTATATCGGAACCTGCACGGGTCACGTGACGCCATTATCCTGTGATTATATTTAACGGTCTTTTCCCAGTTTTCGACGTTTCTCGATCTGTTGGCTCGCAGTTGTTGCGTGTTTGTGTGTGTGTGTGCTTGATTTTGTATGCGTATTGCATGCGCGTGTGTGCGTGCGTGTTTGTGTGCATGCGTGCGTGTAGGTGTGCGTGCGTGTTTGTGTGCTCGCGTGTTTGTGTGCTTGATTTTGTATGCGTATTGCATGCGCGTGTGTGCGTGTTTGTGTGCATGCGTGTGCGTGTGTATGCGTGTAGGTGTGTGCGTGCGTGTAGGTTTGCGTTGCGTGTGTGTGTATGTGCGGGTGTGTGTGTGTAGGTGTGTGTGTGTGTGTTCTGGGTCATTGTGCATCGGAGTCCGATTCTGGAGCGGTGTCGACTTGACGAATTCGTGGATTTTTCGATTACAGGGCGACTTCTAGGGATTGAAGGAAGACTCAGAGAGTTTGTTAATGGGGGAAAGACAGCCATCTGACTGGATATAAAATGAGGCACAAAGATGGAAAGGAAGACAAAGATTCCGGTCCATGGTCAACATGAACGAAGACATATCAATACTCAGACTAAACATAAAAACGCACCATGAGGTTAAACGGAGGTAAAGAGGGCGCATTGACAGCCCTTAAACTGATAGTCAGGAACTGCTCAAGCAGACGATTATGATGGTAATAATGATGGTAATGGTTTGATGGTGATGGTCATATAAAGTGGTGGCAATGATGATAATGAGGATAAGGATGATTATGATGTCATGGTGGGGATGATGATGATTATGATGATGTAGTGATAATGATAACGATAATGATGTGGTAGTAGTAGTGGTGATGATGATGATGTGGTAATGGTGGTGGTGGTGATGATGATGATGATAATGATGATGATGTGGTAGTGGTGGTGGTGATGATGTTGATGTGGTATAGGTGGTGCTGCTGATGATGATGATGTGGTGGCGGTGGTGCTAGTGATGATGATGATGATGATGGTGGTGGTGGTGGTGGTGGTGGTGGTGCTGCTGCTGCTGCTGCTGCTGCTGTTCCTGTTACTCCTTCTCTTCCTCTATCTTTCTCACCTCTCCAATTCAACGTCATCCGCCGTAGCCGTCTGCCAGTCTACCTGCCTGACCTTCAGATCTGAATTTGGAAACTGACCATACCTTCCTCACCGATTTTGTTTTTGACTTAGCGCCTCTGGATAAGTTGGTTTCCACGACTTGGGTGCTGAAGAAATCCTGAGGTTACGATTACGTTACGCTCATGACCCTGGAAGCTTTCCAGTCAGCAACTGTCCTCTATAATGGTTTCGCTTGAATGACGCTGAAATTTTAAGGTGCTTCTGCACGGTCAGCAAACGTAACAGAGGGGCACAAGAAATGTGGAGTTTTGTTTGCAATTGCTTTTATATCTTCCGCCGACGATTATTTTTGTGACGCAGTATAATTTATACAGGTCTAAAAGCGCCAGAGCATGTCTATTCATCACCCTGTTTAGCTACCTGTCCGTATGTGCCTTAGGCCGATGCGTTCGTCTGTCTGTCCGTCCGCATAGCTGTCTCTAGTGAAATATAAGCCAAAAGCTTTCAGTAACTCTACCGTCGGAGCTGTTTTTGGGCGCCCAGAGTGCTTTGGCCCAATGTGTCTTGTCACTTTTTATATAGTGCGCTTGTTCTATGTTCGTTCGTCTGGTCTAGTGTGGTGACGTCATTCGCACGCGCCGCCGTTGACCAGCGGCGCCTCCAGCGACAGACGAATGCATTAGCCGCACTTTGTCAGGTTGATCTGGGTTAATGACATTAGACTCCGGTGTCGCACACATTCGGCCTCGGCTGCTTCAGACGGACTGTGTGGTATGCGAGGAGGAACGAATTTCAGAGTTTTTACAGAAATCGACTGAAGTTATGACGACGGTGGTTGCGGGGAGGAATAAAGGTCGATACTTTGTGCTTAAGATAGCAGCGCTATAAAAGTTGCAAATTATAAATTATAATTCCCCTCGAGAATTATGACATTAACTTGACTGCGGTATTGAATGCTCTGTTTAAAGCTGCTCTTTTAGAGAGTCAAATTATTCAGTTTAATTTTCTTCATTATTGATATTCACAGCATTGGGTAGAAATCACTGTATGTCAAGGCAATGCTCTCTTTCCTTAGATCGTCTGATTGTGTCGTTCGACTGTTGAGCGACGAAGCGAATGCAGTCGACAGAACTGAAACCGTTTAAATCTACACTCGTTTGGCTTGTGAGGTGGCCTGGAAAATGACCCCGCTTGGGGCTAAAAGGCCCTTCTTTTGACTTTTGACCGCTGAATTGAGAGCGATGGCCTGTAACAGGACCTCATTTGGTTTGTGAGCGCCCGTGGCTTGAAAACTCCGTCTTTTCACATGTGATCTGTAAGCAATGAACTGCGAGTGCCCTTGTATTACTAGTGCCATTTGTGCAGCACTTTTGTGAGGTACCCTGAAAGGCGCTATATTAAGTGTCTTGATACATGCATACAAACACACAAACATGCACACACGAATGCATACATACACACATACATTCCATGCTACACACGGGCAATACTGATGACCTAGCTGTCATTAGCAGGCAAGAGAGTTTAGAGAGCCCACAGCACAAACAACCGCTGATGTAATATAGGCCTTCATCAGTGGCGTCAGTATGGCGATAGGTCGTGTCTAGGGCCGGCAAATGATGGCATCAATCATCCTCTGCAGTCGGCTTCACGCGTCCCATCATCTCGCTCCTCTAATCAGATCTCGCACAGAAGCGATGAGTTGGTTATTAAATTGTTCAAGTC
This sequence comes from Norana najaformis, assembly GCA_964023275.1. Lineage (NCBI taxonomy): Eukaryota > Metazoa > Annelida > Clitellata > Crassiclitellata > Hormogastridae > Norana > Norana najaformis. Next base: position 9,588,210 of record OZ029916.1, on the reverse strand, counting down.
TGCGTCATAATCCAGGCACCTGCTCTTCGCTTAAGTACCTCACATACTCTGTCACTCCTTCCATAATCCAGGCACCTGCTCTTCGCTTAAGAGCAGGTGCCTCGCATTCTCACTGTCTCTGTCTTTGCCTACCTTCTGGTTATGTACGTAACATACTCTGCAGCGCTTCCATAATCCAGGCACCTGCTCCGTTTAAGTACGTAGCATACTCTGCCACTCCCTCCATAATCCAGGCACCTGCTCTTCGCTTAAGTACCTCACATACTCTGCCACTCCCTCCATAATCCAGGCACCTGCTCTTCGCTTAAGTACCTCACATACTCTGTCACTCCTTCCATAATCCAGGCACCTGCTCTTCGCTTAAGTACCTCACATACTCTGTCATTCCCTCCATAATCCAGGCACCTGCTCTTCGCTTAAGTACCTCACATACTCTGTCACTCCCTCCATAATCCAGGCACCTGCTCTTCGCTTAAGTACCTCACATTCTCTGCCACTCCCTCCATAATCCAGGCACCTGCTCTTCGCTTAAGTACCTCACATACTCTGTCACTCCCTTCATAATCCAGGCACCTGCTCTTCGCTTAAGAGCAGGTGCCTCTCATTCTCACTGTCTCTGTCTTTGCCTACCTTCTGTCTACATTCTCTGCCACTCCCTCCATAGTCTAGGCTCCTGCTCTTCGGTTGTGTACGTAACATACTCTGCCACTCCCTCCATAATCCAGGCACCTGCTCTTCGGTTAAGTACATAACATACTTTTTCACTCCCTCCATTCACTGCTGTCAATGATTTTCAGAAATTCTACGAATTAAACTCTACTTCAGGAAATTTGTTATTTATGAAGAGCTGAATTACTTGCTGAAAAGTAGGCACTGTGTCTCTCCTGCTTATCATTATCTTTTCTATCTGTCTCTTTCGCTGCTTCTATCTGCCTTTGTCTCTGCTAGTGTCCTTCTGTTTTCTTATCTTATCTTTTCTATCTGTCTCTCCTGCTTATCATTATCTTTTCTATCTGTCTCTCCTGCTTATCATTATCTTTTCTATCTGTCTCTCCTGCTTATCATTATCTTTTCTATCTGTCTCTCCTGCTTATCATTATCTTTTCTATCTGTCTCTCCTGCTTATCATTATCTTTTCTATCTGTCTCTCCTGCTTATCATTATCTTTTCTATCTGTCTCTCCTGCTTATCATTATCTTTTCTATCTGTCTCTCCTGCTTATCATTATCTTTTCTATCTGTCTCTCCTGCTTATCATTATCTTTTCTATCTGTCTCTCCTGCTTATCATTATCTTTTCTATCTGTCTCTCCTGCTTATCATTATCTTTTCTATCTGTCTCTCCTGCTTATCATTATCTTTTCTATCTGTCTCTCCTGCTTATCATTATCTTTTCTATCTGTCTCTCCTGCTTATCATTATCTTTTCTATCTGTCTCTCCTGCTTATCATTATCTTTTCTATCTGTCTATTTCGCTGTTTCTATCTGCCTTTGTCTCTGCCGGTGTCCTTCTGTTTTCTTATCTGTATGTTTAATAGCTATCCGTGTATCGTTGTCTGTCTCTCTCTGCCCCTCGCTTTTGTCTCTTTGTTTATCTCTCATTCTCACTGTCTCTGTCTTTGCCTACCTTCTGTCTACTGTTTCTTGTTTTGTCCTTCCTATACTCTCCACTCCTGTCCTCTCCTGTCCTCTGCTATCCTGTGCTGTCCTCTCCTCTCCTCTTCACTCCTCTCTTTTGTGCTGCCCTCTTCTTCCAAATCCCTATAACCAGCTCTGAGACGCTGTGCTCCTGCTCATTAATGTTCATAATATATGATGCATGGCATAAATCACGATATCTTTAGTTTTGCGTCTGGTTATAACCAGACTTATTCAATCGAAAATCAGCTGATAAAATATGCTCATGGATATAAATGTAATAGGTCTCCATATACACAAATGCAGACGTACGAATGTATTGATTGCACATAATATATATATATATATATATATATATATATATACGTATATGTGTTATATTAGGATCCATGGCATATGTACGTGAGTGGCGTTGGCTGCTGCCCAAGGCGCTGCAATGTCCGTTGCCATCAGCCGATCAGCGACACGCGCCGTTGCTGATATTAATGAGACAGGTCTGCTGCCGGAAGCCGAGACGCAGCGGGTATGGTGGGTGTACTGGGCGGGGTAGAGGTGGAGGGAGGGAGGGAGGGAGGGAGGGAGGAAGGGAGTGGCATCTCACGGCGTTGCTGCGTTACTTCGTGAGACACGGGGCACGTCAGTATTGAGACAGAATGTCAATCTCAGCACAAGGGCACTAGCAGCAGCAGCAGCAGCAGCAGCGTAGGCAGCCGTGGAGGAAGGATGGGAGGAAAGAAAAAAGAACGGAAAGGATGTGATAAGAAGAATGAGAAGATGTTGAGGGAGTATTAAGAAGGAGCCAGAGGACGAGGAAGGGAATGTGCGTGGTTGTTGGCGATAGCAGGAGAGAGAGGAGGAGGGAAAGAAGTAGGAGGAGGAGGAGGAGGAGGAGGAGGAGGAGGAGGAGGAGGAGGTAGGAGGAGGAGGGGGAGGAGGAAGATGATGAAGAAGAAGAAGAAAAAGAAGAAAAAGAAGAAGAAGAAGAAGGAATTAGAGAGAAAGAGAGAGGAGGAGAGAGAAATAGAGATGAGGAATATCGGATGGAAATGAGACAGTGGCGAGTAAGAGACTTGGGCAAGAGGAATAAGCAGATGGGAATGAATGTAGACGGCACTGCTTATTCGAAAGATTTGTAAGGGTGGTTGGACTTAAATCGTCCCTTAGCTGGTGCCCCAACTGCATCTATTATGACTCTTCTTATTTGGCCATAATTGTCTCGCCAGACAGACATACAGACAGACAGACAGACAGACAGACAGACAGAGCGTGGGCCTCTGTCGCTGTCTGTCTTCGTGAAGAACAGAGCCATACACCGATCGACAAACAGAAATTTTACTATTCATAACACGCTTTATTTTCGCGCCTCATATACTCGATTTATCAGGGCAGAGGACGCATAGACATACAAACGAACGAATGGAAGAACGGAAGGAAAGACGGACGGAAGGACGGAAGGAAGGACGGACGAACAAACGGACGAACAAACGGACGAACGAACCAAGAGAAGGTAGAACGGAATGAAGGATGGATGGACGGACGAACCAACAGACGGATGGACGAAGATATTGAAAGAGGAAAGGACGGACGGACGAAATATCGAATGTACGGGCGGACAGACGGGCGGAAGGAAAGACGGACAGACAGAAAGACGAATGGAGACGATAAGAAGAATAGATGGATGGCAAAAAGGTAGGACAGGCGGACAACCGGAGAGGCGGACAAACGGACGAATGGATGGAAGAAAGGACCTACGGACGGAAGAAGAGGCAGGTGGACGGTCAGACAAACGGACGAACAGTTGGACCAGAGAAAGAAGGAAAGAGAGACTTGACCCGAGTAGTACAGGAACTGATCGCAGATGGCGTCTTTTTGGCCTCTTTTTTACCGCAGCTTTAGTGGATTCAGAGGAGAGCGAAGGTTGCCGACTATTTTCAGCTTCTTCATTAAGATAATTGCTCACACGATCTGGGACTCAGGCAGATGTTGTGACATCCTAAATCCTCATCCTGATGTAAATCTTGTTTTCTAAGATGCTAGCATCTGCCTATTCTGGTTTACTGTCTTTCTACCTCTTGATGGCTGTCTGCTTGTCTTCCTGCTGTCTGTTTGGCTTCCTGTCTGTCTTCCTGTCTGTCTGTTTGTTTGTATTTCTGTCTGTCTGTTTGATTGTCTGTCTGTCCTTTTGTCTGTCTATTGAAACAAGTCTTGTGACTTGTTTCAATGATTTCGAACCAACCTGTCTGATCTATGTGCTTATGAGGCTGTGAGAGACAATGTCATGATGCTATGGGTTGAATGAAACTGTGCAGGAACTGTTGAATTCTTGAATTGAACTGAATCTGGTTCAGAGGGAATCATATCGGACGAAAAAATCCGTCGAAACTATACAAGAATCGATTAAAACATAAAACTATTATTGACCAAACTTTAGATGAGACCTCTTTCTGTCAGGTTTTGATAAGGTTAAGTTAACCTTTAAATCTCTGCAGTGACACGTTCTTACATTACACACGGAATTAGATGCTCAATGATATTCTGAAGACTCAAAATGCGCTATATAAATGCATTGCATTACACGATCAATTCACAAACGAAATATGGTTTGCACCGGCCTCTGGGCGCAGGGGCACTCCCTCTCACGCCTCATCATAGCACAATACAATGCATTACGTCACATTTCTTTACACTGTTGTAGATCGTTCTATAGGATTCACCCACCGTAGCCTGACTTCTGGTTTTCCCAGAACTATGGAATTTCCACTGGGCTTCTCAAAAAGATTACAATTTCGCTCTAAGCAACAATCGATCGATGCCTTGTGCATTATGATAACCGCGCTACAGTAGTCATTAGATTGGATTAGATTCATTTGTATTATAAAACCAAAAAATTACTTTCCTGCGTTGTATCTAGATTCTATGGTCTACATGTTTGCGAGGACTTTGACATTAATTGTTTTCGTCGTTCGCTTTCAGATTTAAATTACCAAATGCCATCGTATAAGCCGCTGAAAGCCAGGAAACAATTGCTTCCTGCTAAGTGACTCAGAGAGAGACAGACAGAGACAGACAGACAGAGTTCTGCAAGTGGTTGAGAGATAAATAGAAAGGAAACAGACAGACAGACAAACAGACAGACAGACAGACAGACATGCAAAATGGTTGAGAGACAGATAGAAAGGAGAGAGGTAGAAAGGAGAGAGAAGAGAGAGAGAGAGTCAGAGAGAGGCAGAGACGAAGAGAGAGAGACGAAGAGAGAGAGAGATGCAGTGTGAACCCACTCAATGAACCGCTTAAGTGTTTCTGGACCATCACTAGCAATCACGACTTCAGCGACCACGTATTTTTCGTTTCCACTGCAAAACATTGTTGATTAAGCTTATCGTTGTTTCTGTTTTTCTTTAGCAAACTTACCTATTTTGTGAAATCGTGTCTTAAACATATTATTTATGTTTAAGCGTACAGTTATTCATCATTGCTTTGACTAATTTGTCTGGGGTTGGTGCTTGAATCAAACATGCAGTTTATATCTTTTTCATCGCTAGGCTGCTTCACAGCTGTGCGTTTTGGCTTTCATCGCTGGATTTAATTGCTATCCTTATTGATCTGATCCGTTCTGTGCATGTGTGTTGTTTTGAACAGTGGCGTTAATTTTACTGATCTCATGGCCAGACAAGGCGCCATCGATAATCCACCGAAGACTCCTTTCACGATGGGCTTTGAATGCGCTGGAGAGATCGAAGCCCTGGGAGAAAATGCCAGTCGATTTGCGGTAGATATCGATCAATCTATCGGATAATTTGTCTCTGTCGATCTAGTCTCATATTCTTTGTCTGCCGATGAATTCAAAAGGGTTCGGATGCTGGCTTATGCTTCCATACTCTCGCTTGATACTAACATTCTCAAAAGATCGATGCTTGTGTGGGTCTGCCACTCACGATAAGATATATCACGTGAGATGAAATAAGACAGACTATGCTTGAAAAGATAAAGGCACGATAAAGCAACTTAAGGTACAGTTATTACAAGTGGGTTGTTTGTTTACTGCAGGCCCCAAGTTATAAGAGCCTATATTCCTGCAATCCTAGAGTTTCTTCATATGCTGCATATAATTTAAGATGCAATTCATCTACTCCAGGACTTTTGACAGGTTAAAAACTGACAAAAGTCCAGGTACAGATGACCTACAAACTAAATTTTTACACGATGTGAGAGAAGAAATCGGAGACGACATTAGCGACGAGACATTAGCGACGAGACATTAGCGACGAGACATTAGCGACGAGACATTAGAGACGAGACATTAGAGACGAGACATTAGAGACGAGACATTAGAGGCGACATCAGTGCCACAATGCAGACTGGAGAAGCATCACATGAATGGAGAGATGCTCTCATAGTGCCACTGCTTAAGAAGGAAAACAGAAGTGAACTTACAGACCAGTCGATAATATAGTGGAGCATTTACGCGAGTATGTTACAATAAACGGCAGTCAAAATAGATTCACATGAGGTCATTCATGCTTGACAATTCTGTTAGAGTTCTCTGTTAGAGTTCTTTGTTAGAGTTCTTTATGAAAGGATAGATGAGGGTAAACATGCGAATGTAGTTTACCTATATTTTGCCAAAGCATCTGACAAATTACCTCATGTAAGGCAGGCCAAAAAGTTGCAAGCACGCAAAAACACAGGGCAGGTACTAATATGGATTCGAAGCTGGTTATTACGCGCATAGGAAACAAATATTCTTGCTGCACTAGTGTGCTAAGCGGAGTGCAGCCACAAGGACCAATGCTTGGACCATTGCTGTTCATACTTTTTACCAACGACGTAAATGATGGGATTTATCTAAAATTTCACATAGAAGCGCTACATAAACGGCTAGCCAACAGGTCTAAAGAGATGCAATTTGTGGCAAACTGAAGTTGCATTCTGAGTTGTTTTAAGTGGAAACTGCGTCTGTACACTAAGATAGCCTATTGGTCCAGAGCGATGATCCGATTCAGAAGACATGATTTGCAGTAGTTGAAATACGTAGGTCAGGAGACCCCATGGGCAGCAGAGCGCAGCGATCGTTGACTAGGCTGACTCGAACCAGAAGATAACTCCCTTGCTTACCTTGAACGATACTGATAAACGAGGCCCTGCGGTTCACTTCTTTCCTGGACACATAATCAGTGCAGTCTTTCCATCTGATACACCCGAGAATTGTGGCGGTGAGGAAGGGAATGGCCGCCACTCGCACGATGCAATGCAACGGACGGAACTTGACCTGGAGTATTGGGTCACCCAGTCTGGCATTTGTTGGCACAGAACAGGAAAATTGGTAGTGTTTACGTAAAACAATATGCAGAATGCATATATATATATATATATATATATATATATATATATATATATATATATATGTTATAATGCGGTACGTATGTACATAGGAAATTGGTCTGATTACGTACCATTATCTATATATTATATAATAAATATTGTGTCAACCTAGCATGTAACAATCCTGGGCAAGTTGTTTGCGCACACCGTGCCTCTGTCAACAAGCAGTATAATTTGGTTACGGCGTAAGCTGGGAAGTAAACGGCAAGCCTTGGCCCCGTGTCCAGGACCTTGGGATTCGTCCAATGCCCGCTCAAGGGCCAAGAAAAGGAAATGAGCGCCTCCCCTGCGTCTGTGGGGTATGGGATACTTTACTTTAATCTAGCATTAATATGATTATTTATATAGCGCCTATAATTGTCGTGTAAATAGTTTAAATAGTTTTGTTTCGTTTCATATATATATGAAACAAAAACAAATACATATGTACATAAACAAATATAGATATATATGACGTGTGTGGATGTGTGTAGATCGGTGATCGCGTGTTGGCGGTGACGGACTACAAGGCGTGGGCTGAGACGGTGTCAGTGTCGGAGCAGTTCGTCTACAAGATCCCGACCGGAATGTCCTTTGAGGACGCGGCCGCCATCTTCATGAACTACGTGACGGCCTACATCCTGCTGTTCGACCTCGGCAATCTCCGCAAGGACCAGTCCATCCTCGTCCACTCGGCCGGAGGAGGAGTGGTTAGTTACAGATGTCTCGCCACCTCCATCTGTCTGTCTTATTCTGTCTGCCTTCATATCTCTGTCTGTCTGTCTGTCTGTCTGTCTCTGTCTCTCTGGAACAAAGACCTAACAAGAACCAGGAATCAGCAAAATACACAGATATCGAATTATTTAGATGTTTATTTAAACGTGATAAATTATGCATGTAACGTTGAGCTTCGGGGAACTGAAAGTGAGAAAATAGAAAAGCGAACTGTTGGATACCCGATGAGGTACAAACTCACAGACACAAGCGACAGACGGCGGTGATTTGGCTAACGACAAGTTGCCATGGAGATCCGGATGCTGTTATCGAAGCCCTGCAGGAAGCTGAGAGTTTAATCGGAAGCGCAGAGTCTTGTGTTGCAAGACCAATTGGTTGTCGGTGACAAATCCGGACAAATGCCAGATTCTGTGGTCATCGCAAATTGTTTTATATTTTTCGGCGCACAGGGTGTCGCCGTGGCTCAGCTGGCAAAGACGGTGCCAGGGACCAGCGTCTTTGGAACAGCGTCCACCTCGAAGCACGACGCCATCCGTAGCCTAATTGATCACGTGTACGACCACACCGTCGACTACGTGCAGGAAATCAAGAAGTGAGCGGTCTACTTCATATTTAGATCGAGGCTTTGTTGAGTAACGTAAATAGTGGTACAACTGCCACAAAGAAAGGGAAAGAGAGAGGAATCAGAGGAAACAGGTCATGTGGTCTTTTCTTAGAGTTTTTGTTGGCGCCTTCGCAACTTATTTAGCTACTTCTTACTGTATGTGCTAAGATTCTAATCTGATCTGATCAGGTATAATATAGTCTAATCTAGTCTAGTCTCTACTCCAGTTCGTTGCTGTGTAAGGCATAAAAAATCTGTCGTGCTTTTGAAGTTAACAGCAGCAAGTAAACTTAATCATGTTGTCATAGTGCTAATTCGATCCAAATAATCAGCTGCTTTATACCTATTCATCAGAAAACTGGCTTTGCTGGATAAACAATCTAGAACAGACGAATCTGGAGTTCGGATGAAAGTGGCTACGGAGAGTTGGGTAACGAATTCTTAGACCACGTTGCGGGAAAAGAGAAACCTGGACGTCCGCTGTTCTGATTCTCAGGGTAGCGCGAGTCAGTACGACTGCTGATCGGATAGAGAATCTGTTAATTTTAATAGGCAACCAATGAATGAATGCAGATCGGATAGTCATGATAGAACACTTTCTAAACTAGAAGGTTGATTGTCGTCTAGTCGAATGGAAACACAAGGGTTCGCCAATGATGCGAATATGCATTGTGGTTTATGAGGCCTGACTGTCCGAATGTCCTTTGCCTATGAGAGCGATTTTTCGTTCACAAGTGTGTAGTTTACCTTCTTCTTTTAGCGAAAGTTTATGTATGTTACCATGCTGCAAGCAATTCTCGTGTTAATACTCGTAATGCTATTGATAACTTATTAATACTTGGTCTTGGATATTGAGCAGGTCTTGTGCCTATAGCAAAGGTGAACTTACTGAACTGAACCAGTGATTCCTGTAACTACATTGCACGTGTTTATTCAGAGTGTCGCCAGAGGGAGTTGACATCGTGCTAGACAGTCTGTGCGGAGAGGACACAAACAAAGGGATTGGCATCTTGAAACCGCTTGGAAAATACATACTGTTCGGTATGAAATAGCTCGCATAAAAACAGGACCAGATTTCATACTTTAAAGTACTCCCAAATTTATGTTTTTTTGTAAATCATGCACGATTTCAGTTGTTTGAGTATTTTAGTTCTATTTGTCGTAAAAATAATGAAACTATTATCGTCTGATTAGACTACTTTAAGTTGTTCATTTGTCATTGCACATCTGTATCGTGTTATAGGCGACTCCTTTAAGCGGGACTTTTGGTTATGCCTTTTGTAGCCCACGGCAGATACAAGTTGTATATTGTTGCTATGTTGTTATTACTTGGCTCAATAAATAAACAAATGAATTAATTAATTAATGAAATTTGACGAATCATAGCAATATAAAAATCTAAGTTTCTTCTACTACCTGCACCTCTTTTGTCTTACGGCTTAGTACTTTAGCTTTGGATTGTTGCCTTTCTGCCAGGGTTTGAGTTTCTGTGATTGCTTCTTTCGATGAAACGTGCATAGGGATTGTTGGATTACGACTGTAGTTTTATGCCTAAACCACGAGCTTTCCAAACTTTTCCGCTTATCTAAACATTCCGATCTATTCGTTCTTCCTCACACGTTTTCCTTTCTTGTCCTCCGGTCACTTTCTCTCCTTACTTTGTAACCGTTCTTGAATCCTACGCTGCACTAATTCTTTGGCGCGAATTGGCAAAAAACGTCGGACAATTCGCTTATCCTCCACGTTTCAGTGTCCTTGAACCTTCCCCTCCTCTTGCTCTTTCGTTTAGAACATTTCATTCAAACCTCAAACTGAACTGTTCAAACCTTCCAATCCGGATTCTCTTCTCTGACCATCCTTCCAGTATTAACCGTCCAGAAACGTTTTGCCTTTTCGGCTGTCCTGGCTTGACCTCAGTGGATTTAGACCATGACACTGAAACTGACCCAACAACTTGGCTTTTGCAGGTTTGATTTGCCTAACCGAATGAGCTAATCTACCTGACGCGACCATTGTAAGGCGCCCACAAATTTCAACAATTTACATTACAGTGCAACTAGGGCACGTTGATCACACAGTTTAACTTGTCTTTCCAAATTTAACACTGTTTAGTTCACCTTTCATGTCTTATAAACAGCCTTTCAGTTTCAGCATTTCTAGTTATATTTTTATTGACTTATGTAGCGCCAATTTTTATTCAGCGAGTCTGTGACTTCCACTCCCTAAGATGTACTTACGCAATCGACTATGAAAGTCATCTGATTGACTTGTTTATTTATTTCCAGGTTCTTCAAACGTCGTTACCGGAGAAACGAAAAGCTTCTTCAGCTTTGCGAAGTCTGTAGGTTTTCAAACACTTAAAGAGCTCAATTGAACACAACTCTGTTTTTGTATACAGTAGTGTGCCATCGAATGGATCTATAATCTACATATCGTCGTGTGTTTGACTATTTCCTGCAGTCACGGTACAATAGACTTACGACATGCTACAATAAAAGTACATTACAGAAAGATAAAATATGGAAGAGTGCAATTCAAAACAATACAATGCAGAACAATAGAATCCTGATAGGCTGCGCCTTGAACATTGACAGGCTGATTTCCGATGGAATGTCATTATGTACATTTTCAAGGCCCAGGCTGCCATTCAAAGTATTGAACAGCTCAACAGAGTACATTGTAGCACAGGAAAATACAGTACAATAAGGGCAACACATTGAAGTACAGTTCAAACAATGCACTAGGCCTGCGTCATTAAAATAATACAGATGGAGTAAAAGACAGTGCAATTCCTCTGTCGTCATGGTCTGCTGGTTTTCCTGTAGTGGTGGCAGATGGATAAGATCAGTCCAATTCGTCTGTACGATGAGAATAAGACGATCGCTGGCTTCCACCTGCGCCAGCTGATCTTCAAGCAGAATCGCCATGAATACGTCAAGAACGTCGTCGACAACTTATTCCGTCTGTACAACGAGGGAAAGATCAAACCCATCATCGACTCCACCTGGGCTTTCGAAGATGTAATACGACTACGATAATAGCAATATTACCACCATCATCATCATCATCACCACCACAACAATCACCACCATCACCACCATCACCACCGAGAGAGTACGAGTTCGAGACTCCTTTGAGACAGTTACTGTGTAAGGACCTTGAGCAAGTCCTTCACTCACAATTGCTCAGCGCCATCGATTGATGCTTTATCATTACATAGCGGCCCTTTATAATAATGATAATAAAAATATGATAATAATAATATTAATAAATAAATAATAATTATTATTGTGACAGATATCAGAAGCTATGCAGAAGATGCATGATCGAAAGAACGTTGGAAAGCTGTTGCTGATTCCTAGCATGGAGCCGAAGCCGAAGTCTGACGTAAGGACTGTTCTATATCAACACATCGCACATCCCAAGTTTTAAAAAATCGTATAATAGGCTTACGATACCATCGCCATTTCATACTCCAAACCCAAATTCTCTTCTGTCGGCTTTTCCGGTTGCTGGACCGAAATTTTGGAATTCTCTTCCTGCATCAGCGCGTTATGCCCAGTCTCTTGTGTCATTTCGTTCTCGACTTAAGACATATCTTTTTCAGTTGGCTTTTCCCTCGTCAGCTGCTTCTCTGTCTTAGTGGACTGATCTTCTGGATTTTGACCTGAATCCGCATTTGATGCGCCATCGGTTGATGCCTTGTGCATTAGACACCGGCGCTCTCGAAGTTTCTAATAAATAATAAAATAATTATTCCTGTCAGCTCTTAAGAAGACGAAGAGTAAGCAAGGCAAGAGAGCAATGCCGCGTGAACCGATTTTACTATGAATCAGCAAGTTCACATATTATATATGTAGGCCCCCTATGTACATGTATATGAATAGCACTGTGAAAAGTTTGAAATAGAACTCTTTTAGAGAAGCTCGGTTTTGAACAGGATGAATGTGAAGAAATATGATGGCAGTGGTTTGCTAATGGATCTTTTATTATGTCGGGTTATGTCGTTATGGCCCATATATCCAAACAACTGAGTATTATTGCCATCAGTATTCCACACAAATGTCTGGCTGTGTACAAACCAAAGACAGTTTGTTAGCGTTATGTGCTCTGTTGTGATGTGAGACTAAGTAGCAAAAAGCTGTTGTGCTGCAACTGATAGCAAGTTGGCACGAGAGAAAGATTGAGAGAGAGAGAGAGAAAAAAAAGGAAGAAACAAGAAAGAAAGAAAGAAAGAGATGAGGTATTTAATCGTCATGGGAAACTCAGGATTTTGTGCCGATAAAGCGAAAGCTATGCAAACATTGCTGCAGTGAAATTCACCCCACACCGAATGTGATGCAAAGAAAAAGGGCACGCACAGGGCGCCACTATTATAAAACCTTTTTGCATTCTTCGGTCCTTTGAATCTGTCTGAATTAATGTTTGTTTCAAACGTCCAAACTGAAATAAAACAGTCAACATCCAATCAGTATCAGGGTTTTGGGGAAATAATTAATATTCTGATTTTCAATCGTCATTCCAGTTTCGCTCTAATCGTCATTTATTCCTGAATATTTCGTGACATACTATCGTCTTTTATAAAGCTTAGCTGTTAGTAAAAGTAGAACAAATTAGTGTTTTATTTGATTTAAACAGAATGTAATTTAACTAGCTTAACATGGTTTATTTTAAAACTAATTTAATAATTGTGCAGGCGATTAGTTGAGCGCTCACTTTGCAGGGCATAGTGTATGGGTTCGACTCTCTCCTAAGACAGCCATAGTGTATAGGCCTTGTTCAAGACAGCAAATCACATTAGCTTAGCACTTTATGCTTTCATTAGACTTTCTATAAATATTAAAATAAATAAATTTAGTTAGGTTATGTATACAAGCGAACTGAGTTACTGTAAGTTCTGACCGGTTTTAGCCTTTAACTGCTGCTAACTACTATTTTACTTTAACTACTTTAACTACTATTGTGTGGATCAAATACTCTAACTACATATTAATGAAACTCTCGATAACTCGGATGAGTGAAAGCGCATCTCTGCTACGGTTAGCACTGTATAGAGGCGCTATATAAATGTGCTGACTGTTTATGCGACCTTTTGACCGGTCAGCCGGCGATGACCGACTGAATGTCGCTGACACTGGAAATATCTCTCTTTCCTTTGCGATAAAGGATGAGGCGGAACATAAGTTTGTGACTTTCACAATAATTACCCTTCAGAAAACTGCGCCGCCCGACAGTCCACGGGAGACCAACGACGCAGCGGGAACAGGAGGAGCAGGAAGCGATGACGGCAAGGGAACCAAGAAGGAAGACAAGAACTAATTCTTGACGCGGTAGGATCCATCGTCCGTCTTCCTTTTTTAGTGGAAAAATAACGTGAATTGAAATCAAGGTGTATGCGGCACGGTAGTCCATTTGGTAGCACGCTTGGTTTGCAACCCAACGATTACGGGCGCAAGTCTGCTCAGCGAACTCCGAGTAAAGATCCTGGACAAGTTGTTCGCAGCTTCCTGCAATTTGTCTGTCACCAAGCTGTATAATTTGGTACCGGTGTAAGCTAGTAATTTCGAGTAAATTACGATTACGAATAATCGGGAAAATCTGCGGTGCACTGGTCTCGTATCCAGGACCTTGAGATTCGTTCATTGCCGGGTCAAGGGCCAAGGAACGGGAACTTAGTGCCTACCCTATGTTCCAGTATTGGATATGGGGCCTACCCTATGTTCCAGTATTGGATATGGCAGCTTTACTTTAATGCACGGACCCTTCCAATTGTGTGTAAGGGAGGTTGCCCCACCATTTCAAATGTAACATAGAGGAACGATTTCACTCGCTTCATGTAGAGTTTTACAAAGGAACTGTCGGTCTGACAACATGAAGCCATCTTGAAAGAGGGATGATCTGTTGATTTGGCTCGCCAGTCACAAGGGTTCAATCGATTCACCCACAATTTGCTTGCTAATGACCGTGTATACGGCCCTAGTGACTTGTCTTAATTATTAGGAAATCTATTCCACACTGCATGATGACATGATCCGAGAAAATTCAAATGCTGGATAAAAGGAATTAGAACTGAAGCAGTCACTCAGAAGTTTGAAGTCTGAAGGAGAAAGGAAACACGTGCACACTGAAAAACAAAGGGACAATTGTTTGGGATTTCTGTTAAGATGCACAATCTCGGCTTTCCTCATTGTTCCATAAAAGGGTCAAAGTCAAGGTTCGGTCCAGACTAAAGAAGTCGCAACTTTGCTCAGATAACTCTAGGCCATGCCACAAATTATGGCGAGATAGGCAAACATTGTTAACGCGGTCGTAACGACACCAAATATTCGTTAAGGCAAAATAAAGTACAAAAAAATAAAAATAAATTTGGATGTAGCATGTTTCATCAGAATAAATCCTCAAACTCACTCTCAAGCATTTCCAACTTAATTTCATGCTCAGCCTGAATTCTGGCTTTGATTTCACCCGGACTTTCGGACTTGTCTGGTTAGCTATACACATAAGTCAATGCGCCTCTGAGCGTGAGGATGCTGGTTCGCGTCCCGATCTTGGCTTATTTCAGAGATCTGAATATCAGGCTAGTACGGTCTGTGCACGGGGACCTTAAATGGCTTGGCGCCCATTCAAAACGGGCAGCGGTGGTGAAAGATCTCACACGATTAATTAATTGCAAAATGAGCAGGGTCGAGGCCATACGGTCGCTATAGAAAGCATGTACGTTTACATTTATTTAGTTGAACCCTATAAAATGAGCGAACACGTAATTTACCACGAGATGCGCTGCAAAATTAACTTCTGGTTTCTGGCAGAAATCTGTTTTTTTCTTGTCAAAGAACAGGTGACAAATCGACCCATACCATGATCGATAACCCGCTGAAGCGAAGTTCTGCGTGTGTGCAAATTAATTGTTGAACATTGTCCAGTAACTACTCGCTTACCCGCCTATTGAAGCAACACGGAACACTTAGTCCAGCAACAGAGCAACAGCTACTCTTGTTAACTCATTTGGATATCTTGAAACCTACACCGACGATCAGCTTGGTTCATTCCGTATTTTAGTGTGCACGCTGATATTATGTATATGAGAAATCATTGTTGTGTTTTAACTAATGTATACAAGAATATTTATTGTGTAAGTGTTTACGATTTTTGAACAATGTCTAATATATATCGGCGAATTATTACTGTTATTGTTATTATAGTTATTGTTATTATTGTTATTATTACTACATTTTTGTTTGAAGCCATGATTTCAGTAGGCCTGTCATCTATCCTGGCGATGTAGAAGTTGATAACATGGATTCATTCATTAGCTAAGCCTCTGTCTGCAACTCACGTTATCTAAGATGTACAATACAACTGCTACATTTAACAGTTCATATTGCTCTGTATTTTGATCCTTGAGTTTGGTGCAAATGGGAAGGTAAGAAAACCAACCAAAAAAGTGGATTTGGGTCATTTTAAAAGTAAAGGTAACGCACTTGTTTACTTTGGTATTCGTAACGGAAATTAGACTGATTGTGAGGTACATTCGCCCAAACAAAAAGCATTACTGCAGCAACACTAATTTCCTGCTCTTTCAAAAGCTCTACTTTTAAAAATCTAAATGTACTCTATTCCTACACACTTCATAGTGGTTTGTAAAAATTGTCGCTTATTCCGCGTGAAGATGAAACGATTATCAAATCTCAATTTTCTTTGCGCCTAAGATGTTCCTGCAAAAGAATCTGAGCTGTTTTCATGCGAATTTTAAACACCTATCGTTTTCATGCGAATTTTAAACACCTATCGTTTTCATGCGAATTTTAAACACCTTTAGTTTTCATGCGAATTTTAAACACCTTTAGTTTTCCTGCGAATTTTAAACACCTATAGTTTTCATGCGAATTTTAAACACCTATAGTTTTCATGCGAATTTTAAACACCTATAGTTTTCATGCGAATTTTAAACACCTATAGTTTTCATGCGAATTTTAAACTCCTCTCATCGAAATCGAGACTGTGCTGTTGTTGCTGCGATAGTAAACCTTGCTTGATATAGAAGATCTGCTATTGTTTTGACGAATTTACACGATTACTTTACAGGAAATTATATTTTTCTATAGGTAGATTTTGTCTTGCTTGTGTTGGTGGTAGACGAGGCTTTTAAAATCGTTCATCTCTATGATTATGTGAAACTGTTGCATGGAAGAAATAAATTTGTCAGTAACAGGTTGATTCAACCAGGATTATTTTCCTCTTGTTCGCATAGAGGTCTCTGACAGACCGTCCTCTCAAGTGCTGCTCAATCCGTGCTAGGCCGGTCGCTCTTGACCTTTCCTGACTTATAATGACAACACATGCATACAACATGAGCTTCTTGCCTTTTTCTGCATCCATTCCTTAAACGATTGTAGACCATTCTATTTCATCGTGGTCTTGCGTTATCAGGTCGACAACACTTCTGAGTAGTTTTCTGGGAGAGGTGCACAATGCGCTTTTGTTCACTGAAGATGCAGGAGTACTAGTAGCGAATACCTTATCATTTATACGGATGGTTTTAAGAAGTTATCAGAGGCGAATACATAGTAGTAGCAGTATCCATTTTTAAACGACATGTTTTGACTGTTAGAATACTAATATATTCTGAGCTTTTGGGGACGAAAGAGAAAAGCGAACTTGTCATGGCCTATTCTATTACACTGTTTGTATTGCTGCTATTGTGTCAGATTAGCCATTGGCACGTTCATTTAGCTGACACAACAGCCACTGCTGACACAATAGCCACT